>JAYRBW010123591.1:0-16762 GCA_036023295.1 Invenusta paracnida | reverse complement strand
TAAGTGTATATTATTTTTGGTTTCTCAATCAATCAGTCAGTATCTAATCAAATTTTGTGTTGATTTATAAATTGCTCTTTGTTAATTTTTGTGTCCACCTCAAAAAATGAATGTACTCGAATGTCCTCGAATTTTTTTTAAACAAACGTGGACACCCTGAATTTATTGTAATTTTATAGGTTGGCCTGTATTGCATTTATGTATAGGTGCAATTATTTTAAAATAATTTGTTTTGTGATACTAATTAACAGTTGATTTTAGAAGACTAAAACTATATGAAACCTTGATAATGTCATATTATTGTTTTTTATGTTAATGTGGCTTTATTCAAATGGGATTATGCGTTTTTTATTAGTCGATCTCCTGTTTAAATTTCGCAAAAACCGAACGTTTATGTTATTTATTTCACTTATAAAAGGCTGACTACATATTATTACACAGTACATATCACTTTCTTTATACGAGAGCTGTTCTATATAAATATTATGTAGCCTTAATAGTTATACTTTTTGAGAACAATTCTGTATACACAAGTATTTAAAGCAATTTCTTTCTAATTAGACTAACTATTCACCAATTGATCTCTTTTGTGAATTTTGAATGAAATTTCGTAATTCGTTTATAAGTCGATTAATAAATTTTCTGTTATGTAATTGAAATAAATGTAGTAATTAAATTATAATAAATAAATATACATACTGCTACGCTCGAAATATTGTGTTAATCATGTGAGACATAATACAAAATGCAGTAAACTAGTATTACTCTTATTACCACTTATGTTGTTTGAGTTATATATTATTCATTGCATACTATTATGTGCAGAAAAATTATTCTTTGGTCTGTGTATTGTCATAATTTGTGTTTATTTAAGCATGGCGACTATCGCTACTTCTCAGGCAGCAGAAAGTGTCGGGCACCTCCAAGAGGAGGCTTTAAGGCGGAAGGAACGCCTGCGACAGCTACGTAAGCGGTCCCATGACCAGAAGGTCGAGACCCTTCAGGGCTGTCTGGATGATGATAGTCTGCCCAAACCTGTATTCCGCAACTACAAGCCACAGTCGGAGGATCTTAAGGCTAGTGAATTGCCTAAACCAGACCTTGTTGACTGTGAGTGATTCCATTTTCTTTGTTGTATTTACATTTTAAGGTATGCAGAATTATGTATATATTTCAATTATTGATTATTTTGATATATCAATTATTTCACTATAATTAATACATTTTATTATTTTATACACTGTAGTAACACCACATGTTCAAGAACAAATTGATTCAGGAAAGGCACAGAGTGTTTTAGATGAAGTGGTGAGTTTTTTTGTTTTATTTTTACAGTTATAAATTAGATTACTTTACATATTAGTATATTGGATGCAGATCTTTAGGCTTCAAGCGACTTATGGAAGAGAATGCCAATAGCAATCGTTTAACAGGCTACAAAGCAAATTGTAGAATGAAAAGTAAAGAAATTGAAAATAATATTATTATATTTTCATTTCATCGCCCTTCTTTGTATGTGTCGGAAGTAGCATTCATTTATTGGTGTATTCCGCCTGTCGTTGTTGTAGTTTATGCCATTGAGTTTGTTTCCGGTTTTAGGGATATTCCTGCTCTGAGATATCGTAGAAGGCCACATGCGCCCGCTGGGTTTTCGACGAGGTTACGCAGTGCATTCGGGATAGCTTCTACAGAGCGCCTTATGGCAGGAGACGTCATTTGTGATCTTTGTCCAAGCCATTGCGGTGGCGACTTAGGTTCTCGGGAACCTCTGACAGTTATCATCTATTTGAGCCAGGTTGCTTCAATAGAACGTTCGAACCTAGCTGTACCTTGGGTTCTCTTATTTTGTTCGTGTTTGGCCTCTCTAGGTAGTTCCATTGTCTTATATCTTACTTTAGCGCTAAGTAGAACTGCTAGCTTCAGTCCATCTGTATCAACTCGGAAGTTTTTCCCGCTGCCTTTTTTTCTGACAGTCTACGATCCATAGGTGCACCCACATGAAGTTGAGACGATTTTCTCATTTACGGTTTATTGAAATGCAGATGTTCGCTAAGATACGGTTGTCTAACATGTATTACAAAATCTGATAGCATCGATGCTGGACCGGGTGTCGGTGATTATCCGCGCCGTGTTCAATCGGTGTTGTCTGAGAGCCGTATCAATGCGGCAATCTCGACTGGAAAGGAGGAATAGAATCAGTCGTCTAGCTTCTATCGTTGTATGTGATGACCACTGCTGCGTCTTCATCAAATTTTCTCTTAACAATGTACAAGTTACAAAGTTAATGTCTAGCTGCATCCACAATTTAAAGCATTTCGTCCGATTAAACTTCTCATTCTGTAACTTAGGTAGGTGAGAGGAGAGGATTAAACCTTGGGCTGCCTTGTTGGAAGTTTTTTTTATTTTTCTTGTTACTCCGGCGTACTCCATCCACAAGTGTCTGTTGATTATCTAGCTCTGTATCCTGTGCACCATCAGAGTTGGGACTCCCAACCATCTTGAGGATTAAACCGTCACGCCAGACTTTGTGTAGTCCAGGAGCGTGAGTACGGTACATTCTCCGTGAAAGTCGTGGCTGGTATTCTTCGACGAGCTAGTAAGTTAACCTTTTACGGACCTGCCTGCACAGGATCTTGCTTGTTGATGAGATATATTGTTTCGGATTTCTGGCCAGTATGTTAGTCTGTTAAACGTTCTTTCATTAGCTTGCCAAACAGGATGCTATGCAGATAATAATCAACTAGAAGATAATAATTACGCTGTTTTGTCTTTCTTTAACCCTTCGTCCGTTGAGGGGGTATATATTTTCTTTAGTTAGATTGAAGTGTAAATAGTCATTGAGTAAACAATTCAGAGTGCATTTCATCATTCAACCAATATCTACTTTTTAAAAGTAGTAAACAATATATACCCCGCCCTTCGAAGGGTTACGAAGGGTTAAGATTGAGTATCTTTTAACGGTGCCAGTTCCGTGAGACTATAGAAGTCTGTAGATATATTTTCATGATTGAGACGAGTATGTCGATTGCTTTGTCCGGTAAAGCTTTAAAGCCGTCAGCTTTTCTCCTTTGAGTTCTTGTGCTCTTTTCGTTGCATTTTATTGACATTGCTTCTTTTTATGTGGTGGTTTTCTATTGGGATCTTTAGTTGCGCTGAACCATCTGTGTAGATGATTCGTGTGAAGAGCTGGTCTTAGAGCAAAGGCTGTCAAAAGCATTAAGATCCATCAAGTGACCTACGAAATACATCAAGTATAACCAAGGTGGCGGCCATCTCTCCAGTATTGGGAGGGCGGAGTCTTGAAGAGAAAGGCCAATCGAAATGGTAATCATTTAGTAATACTGCCTTGAGCTAGACTAAGGCTGGGTGCATATTCGGGGGCGATAATGAAGTTTAACATGGAGAGCCGGTTAGACTCCTGAGTCACGTGCATGTATGCCTAATCTTCTCATTTCGTATTAGATTTATTGAGCCTTTTCTACTCTTCCTAATTACGCTCTTTTGTACCTATTTATATTATATATATTTTATATATTGTTTTTGTATTGTGGTAAAATATTTTGGTGTGCACTCTTCATTTTTTTAATCAATAAGTTTCCATTATAATCTCTATACTAGTTCAGTTTATGAAGTACTTTACCTTAAATATTACGCACCTTATGTTGGTATAGTTTTTATTTATTGAAAAGTGGTTGTATTTCTACGTAATCTCAATTATTGATCTATTCTCCAGCCTTGCTTCCCTTTAAACTATATTAAACTTGACATGTACTATTTTACTTTACTTGCATGAGGAGGTTTAATTTAAGATATGTTATTATTTTTAATTCGAATTTATTACAGCATCGCTGGCCTTTCCCTTAATTTTTAATAATCTGATGCTAAGAGATAGAGTCACGTTTTCTTATTAACAATAATGACTGTCAATAGCCATACTGAATAATATTTCTGAACCGAAACTCTGATTAACTCTGGTATGTCTTATTCTTACTAGATTGGATGCTACAGTATGTTTAAACTATACTGTTTCTATGTTGTAATGCTATAATATTACTTCCGATTCGTTATATATAATGTTTATAGTTTACTCTACTAAGTACCTAATGTTATTTGTTATATAAATAATATGTCAAAATATATTTAGCACAATACCTATGTACTCACAAACAATTATTTAGATTGTTTTACTCAATATATTTGGAAATGTTTTATGTAAAACGTCTCAAAAAGGAATGTATTTTTATTTTTTGTCCAAACTTTTAAGTGTACTAGTATATGTTTTATCATTTCAGAATTTGACCAGTTTGGCACCACGAAAACCAGATTGGGATCTCAAACGAAGTGTTGACAAACGACTCAAAAAGTTAGAAAAAAGAACACAGCGTTCAATAGCGGAACTCATCAGTTAGTATAATAATTTCCTGTTTTGTATGAGTTAGTTGAAATATATGTAAATATGCTGCTAAATCCCCATCAGTACTATACACTGTAATATTATATATATTATAGTAACATTGCATATTTTCGGTTGTATAACAATGCACATTATTTTATTGGTAATTTTTTAGAAATATTTTTATTAATTTCGAATACATATAATAAAATTTGATGCATACAACTTCGATATTTTACAGTGTATTTATGGTATTCTTTGATAAAGAAGGAATGACGTTCAATAATAATGTTATGTAGTAAGGCTATTTTTGTAGTTATGCGAATGTTTTAGTGTTCAGAAATCTGTTTTATATGATATTCAAATTGTCGTTATGTATGCGCCTATTATTATTATTTTTTCTTCATTACCTAGATTGATATTTGTACAGTGGATCGATCATATAATAATATTTCATGCCAGATACAGTCGCCACCATCTTTGACACATATATGCAATAAAACGAGCAAAAGTTTGCAAAAAGTTATACTGATTAAATGTTAGCAGTTATTTTAGTTCTGATATTTTAATAGACAAATACATTGATAAATTAATTTTATTTATGAAAGCTATTTAAAATTTTAGAAAAGAAAATTAATTATTGTTTTTATTTTTCACATATCATTACGGGAGAAATAGTCCATTGGAAGAGCAACAATTAAAGGTAAAACATGTAAGAAAAAGACATTTTTCAAACGTATTTGATGATGGTCTTCAACAAGATAGCATAGCACAAAGTGATCGGATGGTAAAATTAAAGAACAATTTCCATGGCTTTAGCACTGAGAAAGTTGAAGCGTAAGCGTTCATACCTGGGACTCTTATTCCCACCACAATCTCTTCTGCACACTCTGAATAGTACGTGATTGTCGAACTGCCCGAAATCTCACATGTTTTTGAGATGTCTTGTGGCGACCATTTAGATATTCCACTAGAGATAATCTTCATAACCTTCAGAGGCAAACTTAAGGATATTTCTTAGAGTTAATAATGTTACTTTTTATATGAGCAGTAATGAAATGTTCATATTATTCGTACTATTGTTCAATATGAATAGTAGGGTAGCTATAATTTAACAATGTTTTAAATAGAATACTTGCTTTTATAATGTACACGTTTCTTGTTTTCTTTAAACTTCTTAAGAAATTTCAATCAAATGTGCAAAGATTTTAGCAATTATTATTTTGATGTTTTATATGACGGATATTTACTATTGTTTCTTGTGTTGTATCCAAATACTTAATGGCGTCGTGTTTATTAATGCATTTATTAAGTTTCTGCTTTTGTTAAAACATTTTAAAATTTAAACTTTTGTATTCTAGGAGAACGATTACAAGAAGAGAATAATGATTTGGCGAGTGCTGTCAACCAAGCGCCAGTGGGAAACTAAACAATTCTACTGATAAAGATATTAAGTGTTTACAAAAATGTGTGTATATAGTGTATATTTATTATATTTTGTAGAATATTACATTGTTTTTAATAAAACCAATACCAGCATACTGAAATTTATTTACTTGCTTTGACTTAACAATTAGGGACGTTTTATTGTTCCTGTCTATAAATCTTTACTAATTAATTAATTACTTATTAATTAATTAATAATTTCAATATTATTGACAGGATATAGTAAATTAATATTATATTTTAATTTATAATTATAATACATCCATTTATTGGATAAACATATTATAATTGAGGCATGTTTCGATCATAACCAGCCACTCTCAGTTCAGTTGTAGTAAAATATATGATTTATATTCGGAGGATACAGCAAAGTTGAAATCGATCCAAGCAAAAAGGAAGCGAATGCATTAAATTCATATGCAGTGAGTAGCGAGCATTGTCTCTCATTTTGGCTTTAATTATAAAGGGAAAACTATACATTTATAATAATTGACGTGGGGTTGGTTAAAAGATATGAGCGAGCGACAAGAAGCCTCACTAAAATTGTTGATAAAATATACACTTGTAACTCTATAGAAGTTGGCAATAATATTCAATTTAAAGGAATTCAGCTTGTATGAAAAAATAGCTATAAGTAATGCTTATCCATAAAAATACTATAATTTTGGACGTTCATTTTATATTCAAATACTAAATAGCATCTAGATTATAATAAAATAATGCGTTACTAGAAAAACATTCAAAGCAAAATAAATTTTAACAAAATGTCTTACATAAGTTCATTCATAATTGAGCATCTTTAATAAAATTTAAAGGCGGTGAACAACACCATGTAATACAATAATGACGGAATATAAATTTCATTTGCCGGTTTTTTAAAGCTTTTAGAATAGAGTCACTGTTCTTCTCTCCAGATTCTTTTTGCTGATTACAGCATCCCATTCGGAAGATTTCCTAAATTCCCATTAGCTGTTTCACTTGAAATATACCATGTATCTTTGTAAAAATTTATCGATCATCATATAGCCGGTTATTGATTTTAGGTCAAAATTAGTGTATAAAGGAAATATCCCTTTAAGTAATTATTAATTTAGCAACTGTTCAATAAAAACGTCTTGCTATCAAGTGACTTTTGCGATTATCTAGTTTGAAACCAGGACAACTATTATAACACACGTCTCCCACACCAGGAATACAATAACATCTATATATATTTAAAATATTCCCTGATTTGAAGACACTGGGCTGCGCAAAGGCATTTGCTGTGATTTTAAAATCAACAATGTTCGCTTCTAAAACTTTATATTCCCTATTGTATACCAACTTATGTCACACAGACTGACCATACAAATCTCTCATTCAGGTTAATTTAATTTGATAATTTTCACAAAGTACAATAAAAAAAGAATGTTGTAAAAATAAGTTTTCTCACAGAATTGTTAAAAAATATACATACTATAGCTTAAAATTAGCCCGGTATGGATAGGACTAAAGTATTAAAGTTTTCCAATAATTCTCTAAATATACATATTCATAAAAATTGCCCCTCAGCCTCGAAACGCCGTGCCTAACTAAGTCGCTCCCTACTTAAGATGAAATAAGCAGGGCACAATCCAATTATTTAAAAAATGTCAATAGTAATAAAATATATAGGAGATTTAAAATTCTGTCGCCAACAAACACAAATTACAAAAAAGATCAATGTTGTTACAGACGCTGAAGCTAATTATAAATAGTACATCAGACTAAAAGTGGAGACAACAAAGTAAACCATGAATTGCTGTAATACGTTTATATATTTCAGATAACAAGGGGGGTGGGAAGAGATGCAAGACTATGTACAATAAAATGTCCTATATACACTTTCTAGTATTTACAGACAAAGCATGTTCATTCTTGGAAATTAATTATGAATGAATATCCAAATTCTTCATATATTTTCGTTTTTATTTGCACACTATAACTTTATATATTAATAAGCATCCAAAATTACAAACATAAGTTGGGGGCTTAACTGAAAGAAATGATTATCGCATTAATTTAAAATATTGATGAATTGCGTTTCTTAAAGTATTATTTATATTAGAGGGAAATATTAGTACACGACAGACGAGCAAGGATTATAAAAAAAAATACATTAAAAATCGTTTAAAATCACAATATTTTACAAACAAACAAAGTTCTTAAATATTAATGTATCGTTAAATTTATCAATTTTAATGTGCTACACGAATATGAAAATAAGAAACTTCTTAGTTTTATTAAGTAGACCGAAAAATATAAGATTTCATAATTTGGTTCAATTTGTTTGTAGCTAAAATTACTCTTCATATTATATGAAGATATATGATATACTCATGGAAAGATGATAAACGATAATTATTATTGATTAATTCAATTTTTTCATCGAGATTGTAATAGACTGATGCAATAATAATGTATAAACATAATATACTTCTTTTATCTAGCAACGTTTTGGTTTCATCTCAAAGTATAAATTGTATCACATACAAACTTGTAATTAGATTTAACAAAGAAAATTGTTTTAATCGATTAAAAATCAATTATGTTGTTAACGTTAGGGGACCCGAATAAGTTACTTCATTCTAACTTCAAAAACTGCCATTCTCTATATTTTATCCGTATTTAAATCCTTTTATACCGATTAGTATTAATTGTACTAATATAGAAATATTGGTGATATCTGTCAGGCAAACATATTTCACAAAAGCTGTTTAGTTTCAAGAAACGCACTACTTTCCACTGATATAAATATCAGACTAATAATTATAGTTTGGATAATTTTTATGTAAAGGCTCAATTGGTCTACTATTTAAAAACAATAAAATACAAGGAAAAGTATAGATAAGGAGAATAGAATATGCCTAACAGAAACGGAAGGTCAGTTGTAACCCTGGCTCGTGAGAGATGTCTCGTACATCTCATAAGCGAATTCTTCCTTATGGTGTCCATCAAAGTACAGTGCAATGTAGTCCAGTTCAAGATGGAAGGGGCCGGCTCTTTTGGCACCACCAGCAGAGATGTTAAGCTTCCGGACCTTGTTTAGTTCAATAGAGGTCTGCTGGTCTTGAATACGACCCCGATGGCTGAGGAAGAATTTGGAGAAGGGAATCTTTGCTGTCTGAGAGGAGAGTTTACAAAAAAAGGTTTATATTAGAAAATATTAACGAAAGCAGAATTCTTAGTTACAGGGTAGAAATATTAATTTAAATTATGAACACTTCCATATTCGATCTATATTTTTTTTCAAGTACACATCCATAATTAATATACTACTTTTAAAATAATGAAGTAGAATAAACTACAAATACAATTATTTTATTTTTAAATGTGCCGGAATGTAGAAGTTTCAATATATATTGCTACTTTCCTCAGTATGTTACTTTTGAAATAATAACTTTATTTAATACTTAACAATAAGATAAATGTAAGACTTTTTGTGTTATTTATTAATTTTTAAATGTTCGTTAATTTTTTAATGAAATGGGATTGATAGTTCAAATACTATACCAAGAAATGATATAGAAATATACCTTACTACAAGTAATCCATATATTTAACAGCATGTTTCAATGCTGTTATTCCACCACAACATTGAATATACATATTATATTAAAGAAAACCTTCAGATTAAATTTTTGAATTTCTTTAAACTCATTTATCTTTAATTTCAGTTGACTACTTTTCCCAAATATATTTTAATGCCTCTTTGTATAGCAGGGCACACTACTCACATTAGCACATTGTTTTGTTCCTATATATGTTCGCGCATTATTGTCAAGTCTGCGATCATAATGCATAATGTACAAAACGGAGATGTTATCTTTGAAGTAAATTGAAACTATGAACACTACTTTCATATTTATTTTGTTGTTGTTATAATAATCTTTCTATTGCCAAGCGAAAACTTCAATGCAGCACTTACCTGCCAGTACGGCCCACCCCTGGTGAAGAGGTAGAAGTTGTACTGATCTAACCACTGGAAGTCAAGATACTTCTTCATGTTGAGGCAGAGGAGATAGTGTCGTCCATCTCCTCGGTAGCGGATCACGAGGTGTGTAAAGGGACAGAAGTTGAATGCTCTCTCAATCTTGAAGATGTCATTAAGATGAGAGCGGATGGAGGCGTAGCCAGCACGCACTGTGTCACCGGTCTTCACAAGATCTGTTCGGATTTCGCCCTGGAATATGGCCGTGCCTAGCAAGACCATAGATAGACAGTAGAAAGCATTAGAAATCATTTAAAGCACAGAGACAGGATAGATTAGATTTCGTCAGTATTCTAGAAATAGCAAACTTCTAAAACAGTGTTCGGAGTGTTATATTAGGAGATAGAAATCTTAATTAAGTCAACAATAAATCAATATCAAAACAAAGAGATGTTACAACAACTAACTTAATTTTAGGAGTATTGAATATTTCACATCCACGCCAAGTTAATTAAATTCGAAGTTATTGAACAATACTTTCATTATTTTTCATCGGTGACAGATACAAAGAGTACTTTTTAGCGAAAAATATAAAATAGCATCAAAGTTTTCGAACTTTTAATGGTAAATAAGGACACGTATTATAAATGTAAAAAGTTCAAGCAAATCGACGACTTTTTAAACTACCCCTTTTCAGAACTGAACAAAGAGGCGACATCGATTAAGTTTCATGTGCAAAATATGCGTAATACGTACAGAAAGCAACACATTTTATTGAAATCTACTGAAAATAACGACGAACTTTTTATCCAAACGATCCAATATTATTTCTCAAATAATCATGCAACCTTGTGCATCGAGGTCGTCTGCTTAAAGCAGTTGCTCTAAACGCACTATAAACAAAACAACGAGAACAGAAACCAATATAATATGGAGGAATTAATTGTGCACAAAAAACTACAACTGGAATTTCTTCTGGGCGCCAATGGTTGACGACCAATTAAGTCGAATAATTAAGACGTTAGACATCAGTGACTGTTTGCAACATTTTTATAATTGTTAACATTTGTATTATCCCTTTGCTCATTTGTGTTTAACTAGTAAGTACCCACTATTCACTTTACAGCATTTTATCATTCTGTCTAAATATATATTTTTAATAAACGATATTCGTAACTTAACAATTAAAACCTATTTTACTTAACTGGCTGTTAGTTAATTGCCCTGCACAAAATGTAAAACGCAATAAAATTTGATAACTTTGAAGTTACCAAACCAGTTACGAACATGGCTGCTGGTTTGAAAACTTAAAACATAATAACCAGTTCACCTACTGTATAAATTACGCAATTTTTTTCGGATAAATGAAATACCAAGGAAAAGATATGTCCAATAAAATATAAAAAACACATACTCGTAGATATACTGCTCTTTCGAATAGAGTACAATATTAAAAATCGATAATAAACGTATTATAATCAAAAACGTTCAAATATACTACCTAGACTAGAAACGCGCCGAAATATCTGTAATTTCGGTTTCGAATCGATTTTTTGTTTGGTAGATGTGTAGCTCAGTTGGTAGAGAGTTGGTATTATGTGTCGAAGGTGAGTAGCTCAGTTGGGGATGTTGGTATTATGTGTCGAAGGTCCTGGGTTCTTATCCCACCCAGGGCAACTTACTCACCCCTATAGCTAGCAGCTGTGCTAGTCGATTGTTTAGCAGGCTAGACCTTTTCAGTTTGTTTGTTACTGGTCTTTGTATGACCGGGGTTATATTTAGGTACTTGTACTGTCTTTGATATTATAATAATGTTGTATCTTCAAAACCATGAGGGTTTCTGATTTGTAACAATTATGCGTTTGTCATATTTGAATAAAGCATTTATTTGTTTTTAGGCAAAAGAAATAAATTTTCTATCTTTCATAGTATAAACGGTCAATTTTCCAACAGTTAAATGTACCCGATATAAAATACTGATATGAAAAGTAAAACTATAGACATGTGCGTCAGAATGTCAGCTATAACATATGTAATTTAATGGAGAATAACTTAAATAATGAAAAAGTTTGTCGATGACCACGATTTTATAAAAAGATGCATAGTTTTGCCTTATTGTTTATGTACGCATCCTTTTGCCTACCAAATTTCCATAGTTATAGTCGACTTTGATTGGCTGAGATGTCAACCGAAGAATTACATATATTTTGTCTCTACTTCTCTCTTTATCGTGTCTAGTCTAGGTAGTATATTTAAACGTCTTTGCATCTTCTCGAATGATCGAGATATGATGCAAATTTTAGGAAACCTTGCCTGCCTTATAATTAATTTATCAAACGAAAAAGGAAGCCATTAAATTTCTCGCTATAATACAAGCTAAAGGCGTGTTGACACGCGTAACTACGGTAAATAATGACCTTGACAACAGAATTCCTCCTCCGCGGCCTATTCAGGGGACACTGCGAGCTCCATCGCTATTGCCGCCGGCTCCGACGCCATCACTGTGATCAGGGAACTGCCCACACCTCGCTGGCGGAACCAGATGATCGCGGTGGACTGTTTCGATCTGAACTTGGAGTGTGAGTCAGCGGGCGTGACGAGCTATCCCTCTGTGATGGTCTATCGGGCTAAACAGGGCCTTCCACCGCGGCCGTATCGGGGAAGTCTCACAATCAGGGACTTTGTGCGGCTTACTGTGCTGTGAGTGAACCTGATTGCCTGTTTTGTCGCTGGTCTAGAGTTTTCTACCGTAATGTTATCTCTTTTAAAAAATTGTAGATACAATTAAGACCAAACAGCTCTATGGAGGCCGCCATTTTGAATTTGTTCTAAATTAGTTTGCAAATTTTATTTACAGCGCTTATCAGAAGCCGATACCGCTATTCTGGCTCAAGCCATTAATACTTTTTTTTAATCAGGGAAAATTGTTTTATTACTGCTATCATTTTCACACTAAGTTGTATTCCGTATTGGAAGATCAGCGTTTTTCTATCTTAGCATTAGACTTAGCCCAGTCTCTTTGACATAAAGTAGTTTTCTCCACATTGCATCAGACAAAGGATTGTTTTCTTCACGTTATATAAGACAAACAGCTGTTTTCTTCACATGACATCAGACAAAGGGTGGTTTTCTCCACATTACATAAGGTAGACAGCTGTTTTATCCACATTACATAAAGACAAGAAAATCCACTCCTAGTCTTTGGGACTTCAAATCTCACCAAACGTTATATTTTACAATGTATATTGTTATCATGGATAATTGGTTTACTTTATATACATATATAGATTAATTAGCTATCTGAAAATGATTGATTGATTAATTTCTATGGTTGTTTATACATATCCCTGCGTATGAACGGTTAGTTTGTATTAAATAGCTAATTGTTGGCTTGCCTATATTGCTATCGCTCACGAAATTTGCCTTTCTAAATCTTTGCTCAAATATGCCGGTCATCTTATTATGGTGCAGTATTAAATAACTGATAAAATATTCCTCACTTTCAAAAATTGCATCTACACTTTAATATTAATATAAGCGGTATATATGGCCAATGCAGAAAGCAGTTGAATATTAATTTTAAATGGGCACCATTAACAGTCACCACCATGCCATCAAACTTACTCAGGTAGATTATAATTATGTACAAAGTAATATTTTAGTTCTTTATGTGGAATATATCAGATTATATAATATAGTTACTAAGGTTCGCATGCATATCAAGCTATATATTTTACGTACGATAATATTAAATATTATTAATTTACAATTTACAATTTATGAATTTTATTGCCTACACACGTTAAATTATAATGAATAAAAAATCATTTATTAAAAGTAAGTAACCACGTTTGCTTTATTATTTTTCTGTCGTGGTCAACTTTAGCTTGTCAATAACTATTTAACATTGACACGAATTAATTATCTTGTGAGTATAACACGACTTTCCTTCAACTTCGCATAATATAGCTAATAATGCATTGAAGTTTTATTTACACATAATCAATATTCTGAAATCTAACGACTTGCTTTGGATTATGAATATAGAGGTTACTTCAACCCCTTCAATTGCTAAGCTGCCATTTTGGACATTAATATTATAAATAATACGTAATATACATCAACAGGCCTGCTGTATATTCTGTAAATATAGAAATCCGTCATAATATGCCAGTGAGATACATAATATGTTTGTATACCAGCGCTAGAGGGGACGCTTATTTACCTAGCATATAACTTACGAGCTGACAACATTGAGCTTGTGAGTACCACTATGAGCTGTGCTTGCAAACCTTGGCAGATAAACAATTCTATTCTATTTGAATTATATGTGGGTAGTGTAATTTATGAGGATCAACCTTTATGGCCATGCTGGAATCGCTGTACACAGTTATAGTTGTTGCCCGCATGACTTCAGTGGGCTTCGTTTCGTCGTTAAAGAAGTGTTCTCTTAATAATGTGACTGTCTTCTTTATTAGTGCATTAATTCTAATCCGCATGCGGTGGTTACAAGGCGGACTTGTTCTTTATTTTATAGCGCTTTTGTTTTCTTTTAATTTAGACTATCTATTTTTACGAATATATCGGAGAAGTTTTCGAAGGGAGTAAATTAATGGAAATGTTGTCAGTATATGAAAGATGATTATACGATTGAATTATTACATTTCAACGAAACCATATTTGTTAATAACAGGGTGGTGAATTATTATTTAATCGGTAAAAAGTTGAAAAAGCTTGATTCTTACCTTTCTGTGGGCTAAAAAGACACAACGCTATGAATGGAATATTGTTTGATTTTGTGACAGCATTTAATGAAGCTTTTATTTTAAATGTAATTTGAATGTACACCTATAATTATTGATTATAAGCATAAACATAAAAAATTGACCATTTGGCCATCACTGCTGAATACTAATATATACATACATTTGTCTCTCGAATATTTTGGTCGAATCTTTTCTCATTTCTTCTACAATCCTTACTTTTAATTTAGCTACTCGCTTGGTCCAGGCATTCAAGTAAATAATTCGGAAGATTTTAATCTGAAGATGACGTCATTGTCTGCCGCCGTTGATTACATAATACTTGCAATCGATATCGACAAGACGCCCGGAAGTAAGTTGCGTAATGAAAAGTGATATACAGAAATACTGACGTGATGAAGGCCTTTATAATTGATATAATAAGATTATACAAAATCCTGCGTTAGGATTCCTGTGTTCCAACTATATTATGTCACCCCGCTTTATATATTTCACAATATAATTATAGCCCGAGTATTGAAATGCAAATGTGACAAATAATTTAGCCTAACACGTTAAAACATGTGTGTAGCAAGCCAGATAAGCACTTAGCAGTATAAGAATGCAATCTTACAGTTAACATTTTAAGGAGAGTGGTAGCCAAGTGGGTAGGACTCCTGCCTTCAAATCCGAGCAAGTTCGAACCCCCGCTTTAACGATCTGATTTGCGCTGCGGCATTGAGGTAATTATCGATTGAAAAGTTTAACTAATCTACTCTATCATACAAGAGATTTGTCGATTCTGCAGTATAGGTGTCTCTGTTATTATCCGTAAATGTTCAGCTCTTAAGCATTATAAGTGTTTACAAGAGTTAAATTCAAAATTAATGTCACTATAACTGGTCTCTATTCATATAGCATACCACTTTGCAGCATTTATCAGCGACATTTCCTGGCCTTTGTCTTGGGAATAGTTTGCCCAGATATTCATTTATTATTTATTATTATGTAAAAACACAGGAAAATCAGTAAAACGAGAGCTCTTATCAAAGGGAAACTAATTAAGTGTACATAGTTGCTTCCTTATCTTGTTGTATCGCAGTTCGAAACTAATATTTTGCGTGATTTAATTAGTTTAAATTTGCATGTTTATATTGAATCATCGACCTTATTCCGTAAGATACGATCGTTTCTATGTACATGCATACTTATAGCTCTTCTGTAGTGTACCTACATATTAATATGTATACATAAATATATATTTCAATCCCCGAACAGTGGAAAGGGTGTTTCAAGATGCTGCAACAATCCTCGAAGATACTGTGGCTTTCGTTTATGTTAACGAGCGGGACTATCTTCCAAAGAAGTGAGCCGGTATTTTGTATGTTTATTGTTTAAAGTGATAAGTTGTCGTTTCAATTATGATCATGACACCTTGTTAACCAATCATAGAGTAATAGTAGACACTGTCGATTCTTATTGATCTTGTATGTAGCTTACTCTATTTAAATAAATAAAGACAGACAATATAAAAAAAGTAGTGTGACAACTTTCGGCTAAATATTTACAATTTGCAAACGGTTTTCATTAATTTTATTTGCAAATAATTAGAGGCTACTATTTCTATTTTTAAATATTTTAGAAAATTATATTGTATTAATTAATATATAATAAATATCTTCTAGTTTAATGTACTCACATTTTTAATATTAAAAAACCATATTATGAAATTTATGAAACATTTTTTTCTCTTTTTAATTTGTGACTACATAAATATTATATTTAACTTTTTTTTAAAAGTTTAATTCTTAAAATGCCACTGTGGTCCAAACCAACCCTCCCAACTCCGGTAGACGTCCATTTCGAAAGGTTTGACACCATTATCTACAAGTATAGCTGGGGTCAATGTTGGTGCCTCGTTCCTTGTAGCTGGAGGGTGCTAGCTGCGGGACTATAAAGGGGTCAATATTGTTACCTCGTTCCTTGTAGCTGGAGGTTGCTAGCGCCCGTACTATAGGGGGGTCAATATGTTGGTACCTCGTTCCTTGTAGCTGGAAGGTGCTAGCTGCGGGACTATAGAGGGGTCAATGTTGGTACCTCGTTCCTTGTAGATGGAGAGTGCTAGCTGCTTGACTATAAGGGGGTTCAATATTGTTACCTCGTTCCTTGTAGCTGGAGGGTGCTAGCGCCCGTACTATAGGGGGTCAATGTTGGTACCTCGTTCCTTGTAGC
>JAYRBW010123580.1:0-16763 GCA_036023295.1 Invenusta paracnida | reverse complement strand
TTAGGTCGTACGATTGATTGGATGATGGTTAGGTCGTACGATTGATTGGATGATGGTTAGGTCGTACGATTGATTGGATGATGGTTAGGTCGTACGATTGATTGGTTGATGGTTAGGTCAAACGATTGATTGGATGATGGTTAGGTCGTATGATTGATTGGATGGTGGTTAGGTCGTACGATTGATTGGATGGTGGTTAGGTCGTACGATTGATTGGTTGATGGTTAAGTCACATGATTACAGTTCACTCAAATACTTTGCATGTACAGTTTTCCATCTATCTGTTGTTCTACTGTTGCTTGGTATGGTTTATAGAAATTAATTGATGTATATATATAGAATGGTAATAACGATTATTTCATCGAAGATTTTGTACATTTGGAATTGTGGTCGACTATAATTTCAACAAAATAAATAAAATTTGGTTCGTTAAATGTGTATTATTCATCATTTTGTCATAAAAATATAAACAACTTCAGACAACATTATGCTATTTAAATTAAATTATTGAAACTGAAGTTAATAGTCATAGTGAAAAAATATTTAGTGGTAGAAAACTATGGAGCTTTATTCGCTCTTTTTATACTACTGGTGGAACAAGTACTTATTACATTACTTATTGTATTAAGCAAAATTATTAGATGTTTAATTAATTAAATGTTTTTAGATATCAGTCTATATTTATAAATTAAAATAAATATCTTTTTGGTATATTAAAAACCAAAATCAAGTCAGTGAAGTCAGCAATCTATTGAAAATAACATCTCACTGTAGAACAAAGAGTATGACCAGACAAACGGGATTGGGATATTATTCACTCGTTTGTTTAATTAAGTATTTTATAAATACACAAATATATTGTGTCACTAGTTTTGTATTGCTGCTTCTTTATTTGCCTGATATTTCACAATAATTTGTTTGGTGTTAGGTAATAATTGTATTATTTTGGGTCACGCTGATTCATCAAACTAGTTTGATCAACTACCATGGCAGTTAATGTGGAGTTGATATCACTCTCGTGATAAGAATATCTGCTCACATACCTATTGCTAATGCCAAGCTTCAGTGCAGTCTAAACCTCAGAGACACCCTTCGTCACGGTTGAGCGTGCAGCACGTGAGTCTACTCAATGATCTCAAGGTTGTGGTCTACGAGTTTCTGCTCTATTCTTTTATGAGAAAAAATTACCTCCAAGCCCGCTCGCGTTTGCTACTCTTTCAGTACACAGTTACTTTAGACGATATGTTGTAAAACTCACTCTACTGACCACCGATATAATTCAATTTTATATACAATACTTTTATCTCTATGCTCTTATCGACTCTGTCTGCAGTTGTGTTGTATACAATTGTGTAACCCTATAAAGCTTTTGCAAAACAATGTTTTAAAAACTGACAATGGTTAAACAGTCTCTAAGTAGTAAAACAGTTTTATACTGGCAAAAAATTGTAATTTACAGACAACTTAATACATTAAAAATTGTGTGAAAATAAATATTTGCTTATAAAATTAATTTAATACTACGTTTAGACTGCTTATTTACAGGAAATTTAATAAAATAAAACAATTTTCCATTAACGAAAATTTACAGCGCGATGAATTTGAAATCAGTAAGACCAAAAAAAATCTATATTCAATTCATAGATATAAATTAACAACATATATTTGTTTTACTTTATATAAGCACATAGATTGGCTATTTGAAGAAGTTAATTTGTGGTCAAAAATATGGATCCTTCAAAAATAATACATTTCTACGACATAAAAGACCTAAAAAACAGTAACTGTATATTTTCATTTATTCTGTAATAATATGTAAATGAGTTGGCGTATACTTAACTTCCTTTTTGTTGACCACAATCCTAACATGCACACCATTTTCAATTGAAATATTTTAGATTACCATTTTAAATATTTATATATACCTATATAAATATATATTGATTAATTTCTTTGATATTAACTATGTTAAGGTAAATATTTAGGTACTTTAAGCATGTTTATATCCATATAGACTAATAATAGAGATATAAACTCTTTACTATCAATACTCTATGTTTAAATCTTTGGTTTCGGAGGTTAGGCTATCAATGAAAGGGAAATTGATCACTCTAAAAAGTACAAAAACGAAGGAACGAATAATTAATAAATATTGATTTTGTTTAATTATCCACTTCTAAATGTTGACGCATGAGTTCAGTCAAAAATTAAATACATTACATATAGGAATGATAATAAAAGATATTTATCTAATACTTTAGAGAGGGCTTAATAAAGTTCTCGAAAAGCTTTACCGATACAATGAATGCATTTTAGTGGGTTTATTAGCAATCTCTAAAAGTATTGGTGAACACTTCAAGTCATTAACTTTAGGGAGAACTTTATAATTCAAATTTTTCAAAATATATTTATGTACTTACTTAGGTAAAAATTCCCTAAAAACTTTGCAAGATGAGTAGCTATTTTTAAAAAGTGTGATTTAGTTGAAGCTTTATAGTCCAAATGCATTCATTGAAATCCTTCATTGCACTTTCATATTAAATGCTAATTTCAATTAAATCACACATTTTTGCATTTAATGTCTCTGGTATTTTGTAATTCTGGTGTAAACTTTTCATTTCAAGATATTTTTTATAAATTTGAATAATGACTTGAAATTTCAACCAATATTTTATAAGTTTTTAATATTCATAAACATATCTACGTAGGTCTTAATATTGCACCGGAGAACTTATTGCAGTCCCCACATCACGTTACACTTACTGGTGGTGCATGATGGTCCCAAGAACCGCTCTGGACACTTGCAGCAGTAGTATCTCCCGCAGTACTGATCAAAGTCACGACCTACCCCCTTGCATGCTCGATCTCGATGCCAGTGTTCACAGGAATACAGATAACACAAGGAACCTGCAAAAAAACAGCAAATAAGAGGAAGGTGTCTGAATATATGCTGCCGGCCGAGATTGATTAAAATATGAAAAATATCTTTACTGTATCAATTTTTTGTCTACTTTTTCTAAATACATTACTTAGGCAACTATGAAATGGTGACTAAATATATGAATTACTTTAAAATATGAATATATATATTTCATTGAAAGTATTCTCAAAATTTGTATGAAATTACTTTACATGCAATATGATCGATCGATAGAGTTATAAAAATCAATAAATAGAACTGTAATTAATAACTGCTTGTTTCTTAAATTGACTAAATTGACATTATGATACAGAATTATAAACTAATTATAACATTTATAAGATATAAGGTATACTTTGTCATCTTATAAATTGCGTAATTTTGTTATTTATTAAAAAAAAATTAACTTACCGACAATTATCCACGATAGCACATTTCCGTAATAATACGACCCCATGACTAGTTGAGAAGTGTCCTTTTAAAACCACAGATCGACAGTAAATGGTGACAGCATCATCCCATCACCGACTATATTATACATATAATGAACTATTACACTTCACTGATTTCTAGCCAATAATATTCAAGTATACTATTCTGTGGTGCCACACTTAGGATGCGTAATAATGGTATTGCACACAACTACATTGTATTATCTTAAAAAATCTTCTACGCGTAAAATTAATAACTCTGCGGATGCTTAAATTATGAGACGTATAAGCGAATAAATATAAGACAAGTTATTAGTTTAGTCAGTATATTTTAGTAATGAGGATTACTTGTCATTTGTTCAAAATCACAGAGTGGAACTGAATATCGTTATACCTATATGGCATTAGTAGATCACACATATACTGTAATAATATGACTAATGTCGATTTATTACATAAACTCTTTACGTATGTTCATTGTATCAAGCCTTACTAAAGCAAAATTATGCATCGATAGATAAAAACAATGGCATAAATCGAAAGCACTGATAATTATGATTACAGCATTCATGGATACCTACAAAAGTAACCATCTTTGGGGTGCAAATAATTTAAAACAGCCGACGAAGATATATTTTTTATAAGCTGCCAACCTTCAGAAAGGCAATGGATATCTGCAAGTTTACTCAAAGTAGAACATTACTTAGTTTATTAGGCTGCATCAAACAATTAAAGAATTAATATAAATTGTCTATATTTGAAGAGCTATAAAAGAGAATTATCAACATTTCAGAAGTTGTTGGTAAATGAAACTTTTTATTCCGTGTATTTAAATAATTAATTTTGCAACGCTTCAGAACTAAAGTTTAAAAAACATTAAGAATTAAAAAAATATCCTGCTGGAAAAAAACTTATTAATATCGATTTATTATAAATAAATTAAAATTGGAAGCGTTTTTTGGAAATATATTGACATAAATACAAACATACAATGACACAACTAATAAAACATTTCAGAAAAATGAGAAAACTTATTTTGTTAGTAATGTTACAAAAGAAAAAAATTAAAAAGAAGTAGGTATCTATTATTAAATAGATACACATTTGAAAATAAAATTACACTTCACTCTTTAAAATTCATGCAGGCGGAAACCATTAGAACTATATACAGAATAGGCCTTTTAAACGAAATCCTATATGTAAATAGGTTATTAGCGCCACAAATGAGCAAGCAGTATTTGAAAAAAAATTTGGGGCAGTAAATTTAACTATTCAAAAATAATTTAGATCAATATTGAAACGCAAAAAAAAGCATGTAATACTCATGGTTTGTAATAAAAAAGGTAAATAATAATGTCATAAAAAATAATACAATAAATTAGCATGACATAATATACAACATAACTAAATCAATGAGAGATTAAAATATAGGAGAATTTTGCGATATTCGTGTCTTTAAAAAAAGTGCAAAATAAAAGTATATAAAATATAACAAATAGCCGAATCATACAACAGGAACATACAACAAATTGCGATTAAAATACTAAGTAATTTTATGCGGATCAATAAATTTGCAAATTAAGAGAATAATTCAGACAAAGGTCAAGAGCTCAGAGGTTTAATTAATTATTAATTAGGACAAGATAGTTTTGTAAAAATCATAGGTTACCTCGGGTGCACCCACCTCTGTAAGAAGAGATAAAATATCGTTCTTTTTGTACTTAAGAAACCGAGCTTGTAGTAGCTAAGTAAAATTAAGCCTGAGAATGGTGCGTTGTCACAACTCCCCAGAATAGTGCTCGCGGTTCTCATTGTACCGTAGTCACAACTCCCCAGAATAGTGCTCGCGGTTCTCATTGTACCGTTGTCACAACTCCTCAGAATAGTGCTCGCGCTTCTCATTGTACCGTTGTCACAACTCCCCAGAATAGTGCTCGCGGTTCTCATTGTACCGTTGTCACAACTCCCCAGAATAGTGCTCGCGCTTCTCATTGTACCGTTGTCACAACTCCCCAGAATAGTGTTCGCGCTTCTCATTGTACCGTTGTCACAACTCCCCAGAATAGTGCTCGCGCTTCTCATTGTACCGTTGACAATTTTGACGAACTTAGCGTACTTGACTGACTTGTTGTTCTTTTGATCCGAAGTCATAACGTAATACTGAATTAGTATGTCTCGAGATCATTTTTTGTCCTCTGGTTACATCCATCGATTCAATTTGATATCGATAAGTAGCTGAGTGTATTGCGTCTTGTTTTATCTTATTGGTCTCTTCGTACAACCTTCCAGGATAGAAACTAATATCGTCGGACGAAATGGCATTTGCTTGACAACTCAGAGTATTGGCGTGGTCGCATGTTACCATCGAAAACTTGCCTCCTCCAGTATGGTTGGCGAATTTTGCTAGATTTCTCTTGGATGAAAACATATTTTTTCGTCGTTTACGATATTTTTCGACCATTACAACAGATTCAACCTGTATCTGAGAACTCTATTGCTAACACTTATTATAATATAATACAATTAACGTACATTGGAAAGCAAATCTGATAAGTGCATTTTTCCAACAGTGCACAACCCTAATTACAATATCCAGTTTATGTGCGATTAAGTAATAATAGAAGAGGACCATATGAAATTAAGTTTAATACAAAGCCACTTCTCTTTTACTATTATGTAAAGCGTCACAATCGCATTTAAGTAATTATTATTATACACACTGCGTAATATCACATATCTCATAAAGTAATATTGTAATAAAAATCGTCCTATTGTGATGTATATAAATAGGTGCATTAGTACAATACATTGTAAAGTTTGTATACCCAAACAATATTACCTATATAATTATATAATAATAATATTTCATTCTTAGTATAATGTAATATAATAATAATAAATGTATTTTTTGCAAATCAGATGTACAAATGGGATTCGTGTACATCGTTAGGGAGAAAGTAGTAAATGCATATGAAGAAGAGAAAAAGGTGGGAGTAAACATTTAAAGGTGAATAAATATATTACCTATAGAAAAAAGCCGAACAAAGGAAATACTGAATAGTTTGAGTTACTTAGACCACCATAGTTAGTCAATTATATCATTATCATTCTGTATAAGCATGGATATCTATATAGATATCCATGGTATAAGTAAGAACAGTTATGACTAATGAGCCATAATATGTGCAAATAACCTCTTAATGGATTTGAATGTAGAGAGCAAACATTCAGAGTTGATATGAGTTCACAGCTCAGAGTTCATTCCGCTGCTTCTATTTGTACAGAAAAGTTTAAAAAAGTAAATTTCAAAAAATTGTCGGTAACTCCTTTTGCATCTAAGCTTTTCATTTATTTATATTTGATAAATGAATTTTGATATTTCTTTGATATCTAAAACGAATAATTCGTTCTAAAATCATAATAAACCACGAAATATCTCCTAAAGTAATTAATATATTAAAAACAATGAATAACAGAATTCGATTCTGCTGCTTCTATTTGTACAGAAAAGTTAAAAAGTAAATTTCGAAAAAATTGTCGGTAACTCCTTTTGCATCTAAGCTCTTCATTTATTTATATGTAATATATATAGTATGTACATCAATATTACAACACACTATCACTACAATATAAAGGGCTTTCAGTGGTGAAGTCATGCGTGTTTCACCAACAGGCGGCCGGCCATTATTTAGAAACTTTAATACAAAGCATTCAACTAAAAAACTAATCGTCTTTTCATTTTCGTACAACTATTTATCTCTATACTACCTCCCTGTCCGTGTTCAACGGTACAACTTAGAAAGTACGTCCTAACCAATTTAGTATTAACCAAATGTATATTATGGAAGAAATTCATATTATGATTTCAAAGTGATTCACTTATGATTACGAGATAAAACGCACGCTATTCTATTTTATTCTATTGTAATGTCTGTCAAACACACTACTCATTTATTTACTCGCTTAATAGATGCTATTCTCATTAACATTATGATAAATATATAAAAATAAAGTAGAAAGACGTATTTTCCATTACTCGCTTAATAGGTGAAATTTAAATTACTACTATTTTTACTGCTCTTTTTAATTTGCTTTGCCTAATTTAAGATCTCCACTCTGCTAACTATGTATAATGAATTTGTTATACTACTAATTTATGAATTACTCTTTTAGTCAAATTCATGTTATAAGAAGAGAAAGCAATAAAACTCTGAAACACACTCGCAATAGTATTGGTCCTAAATGTATATATATACCTATAAAGAGACCCATAATCTGGTCACAAGTGTAACGTGTATTGGTCATAAATGTATATATGTTACTGTCAATACCCGAAATAAGTCAGAACGCGTTTTGACTAGTCAATACCCAAAATGTATACAGATTACCAATTTTGTTATGGTTAATGACAAATGTCATGATTACATGTAGCATATATTAATTTAATTTAATATCAAATTGTAGAATGGAAAGAATTTTATCGATTGATATTAAAATTATTGAAATCTAGTGAAGAATATGAAAGTTTTAACATTTTAAAAGGTAATGTATTATTTACGAAAGACAATATTTAAAACTTCGAAACTTTCTAATTCTTCACTAGATTTTGGTCATTTTGCTATCAATCGATAGAATTGTTTCCATTCTACAAGTTGATATTAAATTGAATTTATATATGCTACATGTAATCATGACATTTGTCATTTATTATCATTTAGGTATTAGCAACTTGTAAAAAATGTCGGGTATTGATTAATCAAAACGCGTTCTGACTTATTTCGGATTTTGACGTTAACATAAATCTGGTCACAAGTGTAACGGAGCGATAATGATATCCCACGCAGTGTAATTCACACAAGTGTGGACAAATGTTTCAAATTATTGAATTAATAACAAAATGATTAACTTGCGAAATTGTTAAATGAAGTAGAGCCGATACAAGTTCTGTTTAGTCTTTGTATAAAAATTTAGTGTGTCGCTTATAATATATATAAGAGAATATTTATTGCACAAGACAGAATTGTGTATAAATATTAACATAAATAACATTAGGAATAGTTGTTGTTAGACTGAGTGAGATTTATTCATAGATACTTGCTTCTTGTAACAATCTGAAGACTTATGGTCAAAAACAAGATTTTTCTCAGAAGTGTAATCCCCACGATAATAAAAAAATACTACATTCATATATTTTGGAATAAATTTAATTTGTTCGAAATAACGATTGTTAAAACATTAATAATAAAATATTCTAAAGTTGTAGCTTTAGCTAGTACTACTTTATATTTCAGTAGTATGAAACAGTGAAATGAATATTGTAATATGCAAATGGGCCTATTTAATATGTTGGAATTAAATAAGTTGCCGGCACGCACATGTGTCAAAAATTGAACTATAATAAAGAATATATTATACTTATACCGAAGAATTTATTATACTTATAAATGTATCATACAATATAATTATTGGTATGCTAAACTTAAGTTAAATCTATGACCATTAATAATCTTGTCTCGAAAATACACTCAGCAGTTTTATATTTTGCGTGTCAGACTTCAAATAATGGCATTTTTTAATAGAAATTGATTAAACAATTATTATCGTTTATTAGTAATTGTATTAAAATCATATTTGCAGATGTGATTTTTTACATAAATACTTTTTAAAAGTAAGCATAGTTGTTACTTTTAAAAAATATAATTACCAAACAACAATGAATAACTTTATACTATAAACATTTTCCTCTAAAGTCAATTCTTACCATGATAAATAATACTTTCTTTTATTGTAGTGAAATATTATTAATTTATATCTATATTCATAGTTAGACAATATTAGTACATATTATTAAATCATGTAAATAATTAAATTATGTTTCTTTTTATTGGAAACTTAATAAAACAAAGAGCAGGCTGTGCAGTTCTAAATATACGATTATTGAAATCTACAAGAATAATATTTTAAACATTTTGTCATATTGAAAACTAAATATTGTATTAAACAAAAATATATGTTTATATATCATACTACTAAGAAGTAGTATAAACCATTAAACTAATATAATCTAATTAATTAATGTTTCATTTCAAACTGGCTCATCATGTAGGATGATATACATAATTGATTCTTTAGGCTATGAAAATTTTAGTTTCTATCCATTTATACTTCATATTCACCAAGTAGCCTAATAAGCTACCTCATAGCTTTTGTGTCTCATTTAATGAGAAAAATAAAATAAAACACATATCACATAAATTGTTATCAAACGTTTTAATATTGATTAATTTAGTCAGAATCAAAACTGATCATATTCCAATGATCATATAAGAGTATTGGTTAAAAAACAAGGTTGAATTTGTATCTTCTTAAGCGTGTCTCCTAAGAAGAGTAGTCAAAATGTAGCAAATTTTATAAATAAATATCACAATCGACGGAGTTTCTCTATATATAATACATAGCGTATTGTTGAGTGTTTGACAAAATAATTGGACAAAGATTTTGTCCTCAATGTAACATGTTGGGTGTTTTCAGCAGCAAATTAAAAAAAAAAATCAATAATCAAATCATCGATATATTGAAGTATAACATACACACACCTACAGCAGCTGATGTACTCACGGGAAATGAGCGAAAAATTGTTTAGAAAAGGGTTCGCTTACGTAATAAATAGGTAGTAACACTTAGTAAAAACTTATTGCGGTATATTTGCTAACTCGAAAAATCAAGGAAATTATCTGATAACATCACAATATTAAATCTGTACATGCATAGATATTACAAATATAATCTAGTATAATTTGATATTCTTGATAAGTAGGAAACGATTTCATGCCAAAATGAATAGGTTCAGGTAAATATAAAAATCAATATCAAAGAAACGCTTGTAACAGCGAGTAGCTTTGTGTATAATTATGACACAAAAGTTCGAATAGCTTCAGCTGTGACAAACAAGATTCACACACTATTCTGAGAATAACTATAACAGCAGTGGCTCATATGTAAAAAATCGATAACATTGTTTCACAACGAAGTCTGCCGAAAGAAGTAGCACGTTACGTAATCGAGATGATAGCCGCTATTTTATCCTGAATACTCGCTTTTCATTGGATGCCCTCGCTAGCTAGATAGCGATTGGTGGGATCGGTTTATTGTCGCCAAGAGGCTTGATATTGATTCTATTTGGGTCAATAAGGTCGGAGATGTTCAGACCGTCAATGTGAGTACGCGTTTTCACTGGGCGGAGATTCTTTGCTATCGAATCGGGGTCAAGGACACCACTTGATTGCTGAAAAAAGAGTTTCGGTGATTAATTCTTCGAAAACGGTAAAAAGAATAGTAAAATAAGTTCTATTCTATTATGTTGATAATGTTCAATAGACAAATACATAATTTCAATTAAATAGTACGTCAACCTGATTTTGTACATGGAAGAATAACAAACTATATAATTCGAATTATATACATATACATGTAGATATATACAGCGGCAGTACTGACTGGTTTGGGCCCTCGTTTGGTACGATCCCCTTCACGAACAGCCACACCAGGTGCCAGGACAATGGAGTCGACCATCGCGAGAGGCAGTGGGTCCGCCAAGCGGTCCTCTTTGTGGCCGGCATTGACGGGCTGCATGGGACGTGGCTCCAGAGGAGATGCTGCCGTGGTTGCCTGTGGTGAGGAAGGCGAGGAGATTGAGAGCAAAATAAGAGAAGCAAGAAGATGGTGGTGATGTCTCACCTGATGTCCCGGCTTCTTCTCGCCTGTCTTGCCTTTGCCGCCCCCGCCAGGTGCAGCCTTCTTGGCGCTCCCTCCATCTTCCGTGGCGAATCGGCGCCCCTTCTTCATGGCCTCCAGTCGAGCGTTGGCTGCCTCCACGGCGGGATCTACGACCCGGTAGCCCAGTCGTACGCGGTGCTGTGGCAACTGGTCGGCGGGGATGCGAACCACGGTCAGGACGTTCCCCTCCGCATCGTAGAGAACCTCCTTGTTGCCAGGGGGACGTCCTGCTTGCACCTGTGGAGGAGAGAGATATTCATCTGAGAAAAGTGAAACAAATACTACTTATTTAGCCACCTACTCGTATGTAACACCTTAGAATAGACAGCGATATATATATTACACGATACCGTGTACATATTAATTGTTCAATTTGTTTAACTCGATAAACATGCTCTATTAAATATTGTGTTATAATAATTTAGATAATAAAATAAGATTCCACGTATCTGGTATAATGAAAGTAAAGAACACATTTCTCTTTAATAATAGTTAACGGTATCCCTTTTAGATGGAACGTGAGAAAGAATACGGGACAAAAATATAAGAATACCTTTACTTCTTATATAACAATAACTGTGCTTTTACAATTAATGTAGCCATAGCATGAAACTTATGTGAGAAAACAAAAAAATAGATAAATAATTTTTTCCGTGAATATAATTGCTCAATATATATTTAAAAACTTGTTTGATAACAATCAAAAGTAAGATAAAACTATATATGTATAATATATTCTTCAAAGGGTACATTGATATATTGACAGATACATGACAAGCAAAGTGTGATGCTAAATTTGTATCAAGGAAGAAATACGTGACATACATTAATATATGCTTATTGTTCCTAAAGATACATCTAAAATGAAACATAAAACAGAAATATAATTTTTAATAAACATGTGCTATTGTAATTGTATACTACATAGATTTTAACCTCTGAGATTATCTGAATATTACATATGCAAAAGACGCGATTTTGTGTGTATTTCAACTAAATAACGCATTTAGAAATTAAGGCTGCGGATAATCTGGCAAAATAAAAATAAAAGTGAAACAGAGAAGCTGAATTTTTAAAAGATAATAAAGAATTTTCAAATGAATGCCTGTTTATAAAGAGTTATTGGATTTTTTTTAAATACGACAATAAAGCAGGTTCTATATAAGATATAGAATCTAGAATCAGGAAGCAAAGTGTCCAATTAAAGCGCCAAACAATTAGAGTAAAATAACGAGAGAAACAAAAAAAAATGTATTTTACAAATTATTTTACGCAAAAATGCGATTATATCTTAATGGTGTAAATGGAAGCACCACGGTAGTAGCGGCAAATGGGACACTCCCCTCTGTATCTATTTTATGTTTCACCAATCGTTAAAGACACTTGGTACAGTGTATCACTTGCTAGTTGTAATATATTGAAATTACTGTCAGGAATGCCAAGGATTAGGCCAATTGTATATCATCACAGTTTTGATAAATATCTACACAACGCATTGTAGTTATCACATCTGTCAATTGTAGATTATAAATAAATGCAAGACATGCCGAGATAGAATAAATGACAGAATAAAACAAAAAAAGAGGAATGTGTAGCAGAGAAACCTTTCTTCAAAGAAGATGGTCGAACAATAGCATTAATAACACTTACCAAGGTTGACTCGCGCGACTAAAAAGAACAGTTATTACTGATTATAGTCAAGGTTCATGTAAGTGGGTGGGTGCGCGCCAAAATAATCAATACTAAGGTTATAGGGATGACGTAATAATTAGTAATTATCTTCAAGTACAACAGAGAAATAGTACGCAATAGTATTCCTGAGTTATACACTTTGTTTGGATCGCATGGAACCATATTGTCAATAGAAGAATCAAAACATTTAGCATAAATGGGTATCAAGCAAGTACTACATAGTTCTATGTTTATAATTTTCAGTTCAAGTAACCTAGGATTTAAACTAAATTTGGGTGTTACAAGTTCTTGTATATTTTCATATTTTAGAGATGAGTATAAGTCATAAAAGAGTTTACAAAAGCTTTACTGTTGCAAAATAGTTAAAATTGCAGTCTATAGCAATACTTATTGTTAAATACCCTACAGAAGTCAAAAAGAATATTTGATATGAAAAAAAGAAATGCATCAATGTATGAATATATATATATATATTAATTTTAAAGAAATACATGCAAAAGCTTACAATACGCTGTGAAACCGTAAACAAACCCCTTGCTTTCTGATTGGCTAAAAGGAGGCCTGGGGTAAACAAAGGGGAATTCCTACCACGTGTTGTATAGAAAACGCTATACACATTTATAATCTGATATCTGCATATGATATATTATTTAATTATTATATCTAGCAAATAGTGTTGTTATTTTATATTATTAATATTATTATTACACAATATTATTGTTTCCCTTCACCACTTGCATATTAATAAATACCTATGCGTATTATGTAGTATACATTTTATTACATATTAATATTTAATACATTTAAATCTTAACTTTAGCTCATAAACAAAATCTATACATATATATAGATAGATATATTAATTTAATAATAATATATACAGGTACTAGGTATAAGATATAATTTAGGTAAAATTATAGATATATGCCTTATTGTCGCACAAGAAACAGCATCAATACCTCCTGTGGATTTTATAGTTACTCTTACTTTATAAGTTTTATCACGCATAGATGCTTGAACATTCCCTACCACGTTAAAAGTGTCAATGTCAACTTTAAGCACTGCCCAATCATTAAAATGCAATTCTCCTTGTTGAAAAACTTTTAAATCATCCTAAGAAATTCTAAAATATCGCTAAGACTGATTAATGCTATATTAGAATATTCCCAGTAAACTAGGACGGATAATAGGTTGAATAGTAATAAGCTGTATAGGATTTTACTATATAAAAGATGTCACCACGTGGTTTTGTTTACCACCGGTAGGTCTTTAATCAATCAGAATTGGGATTTATTTTGTTTATGGCTTCACAGCGTGTAGCTTATTCTGCATATTATACAAATAAAACGATCAAAAAGATATCTTTAATAATTTTACTTAATTAGGAAACTAAAACATTAGCATCATAAAAACTTTTGAAAGGTAAATATGACGCTGACATTAAATTTTAAAAAGAACGTATTAGAGACAAAAGAGAGAGATCGAAATCGAAGCCAAGTTTATGCGGAGCACAATTAGTTATGATTGGCTACTGGACTGACCTTGAGAATCGACTGACAGGAAGCGGGTAAGTTGTCCAAATGTTTCCCGCCAATCATATCACTTCCATCAACGCCTGACTCCTGCTGTTCAGCAAGAACCATGGCTCCAAATATCTCTTCCCTCAGCATACGAAGTTCCGTTTCATAGAGGGACTCGGTCACTTGACCCAGACCAGCAGACGGGATTCGACCTTGAGAAGAAATAAAGTTGGGTTGTAACCATAGCAACGGTATATATTGACCTTGGAAGACTAAAAGCATTCAATTATAGACCAGGCTAAATCCAAGATAGAGTCATATTACTAAAAATAGCAAATATTTGTTTTCTCCCTTTAGTAAACTTGTGATCGAAAATTTGAAACATAATTAAAGTCAGAAATCGTACATAATTCGAAACTTATCGAGATTATCAAGTAACATTTTGTATTCTCGAATCATCTCGTAAGCTTAAGTCAGTTAGGAGAGCATTTTCTTCTTTTAACAGTGCATAGAAATGGTTTATTGCCGATTTTTTCCATTTCGTATCCCCAATGTTAACACAAACTAATAGCTTAGAGCAGGTTCGTTTGTACACAAAGATTGGCATTGGAAACAAAACTATATAATATACTACGCGTTTAAGATTGAAGTACATAGAAATCGATAAACAAAGCTCCCAAAGGAGCAATGTATATAGCTACTTATGACCCCATAAAGATACCTACAATTTAAAATACAGCTTGGTTAAGTTCTACTTCATATCATCTACGCCATAATCAAATCAATTAGATCGACAATCTAAGAAGAGTCAAAAAGAATATTTAGCTTTCTATCGCCCCATTTTTTTTATTACGAGACAATCAATATTTAATTCCTCGCAAGAAAAAACAAAGCATTTGAAAAATTAATAAAATGGTGCGTGGCGATCTACTTTGCTATTGACTTTTCTTAGACTACACCATAGTAGTATAATTAAAGATAGAGTTACGACTCTTATCGATTCTGTTTGCAGTTTAATATACTACTATTCACTTACTCGAAAACTTTTGTAAAAGATTGTTATAAAAACGGACAACAGTTAACCAGTTTATGTAGAAAAACAGTTTTAGATAAACATGGAATAAATAATATTTTAGAGACAATTAACGTAGGATTGTGTAAATATATATATTTGCTTTTAAAAGTAATTTAAGAGATATATTTAATAGTACTCTTAGTCAACTCACGTACATAAAATGTATCAAAATAAAAAAAATTGTCATTGACGAAAATTTACAGCGCAATGTAGGTTTACGAAACCAACAAGAGCGAAAACTCAATATCTATTATTACTCTATGTAGTTGATTATATTGCTTAATATCAATTATCGATGATGATATTTATTTGAAGTAGGTACTAAAATCAATCCAGGAGTATCGATTAGTTAGAATATGTCTACTCAACAGAGCTACTCAGCCTAATATAGGCCAGAGAAAACAAACATTTCCTTATAATCAAGAATGCTACTTGATTTATTACTATAGTTTTAAAGCAAAACACATTTTGTCTTTCATTTCAATATGTCATATTTCCAGAAGAACTTACAGCCGTTTTAATAGTAAGTAACAATCAAAATGCTTTTTATCATCAACGGGTCCTATCAATGCTTCCGTTTGTAATATATATTATTTATAACCATAACTAATTCTTATACTTCATAATAATACCCCAGATTTTTTGTTGTTTTTTTAAGTATTAATAACTTGATAAACATTAAAAAATCACAAATAAAAAAGGAAACATCTTCTTTGCCCAAAAAACGGATTGTTTACTTAATAATAAATGTGCAAATATTTTAATGATAAGGCAATAACAAAATGAATTGCTATATCAAATTAATTAGAGTTACATTTGAGGTATATAAATCAGTATATTTTGTGTATTCGATAATGAATACTTCATTGATTATGTCGGTGATGATATTACATAATGCAAGAAAATTTAAAAATCTTAAATATCAATCCACTTCTACTTTGCTTTCGTGATTTAAGTTCAAGAATAATTAAATATTATAATGTTTTGTATTTTCCAATACATTGTATTATTATAAAAAATATATTTGTATATTTGTGGCTGGTTATGGAGAAAGAGACTTTATGGTACAAAAATTCGATTTATCGTTTTTGACGGATTCGGAGACTTGACGTTAGGCAAATTCGAATGATCTAAACCGCAGGTTGATACCTCCACCCGTTCCAGAGATATGAGTGCTCAAAGTCGGCTAGTCAGATCAGAAAATCAAAAGTTTTTGACGCAATCTTGTCTTTTTTATTCAATAATCAGAATAATGATAATGAACAGCATAAAGCAATAATTATAATAATGCAATAATAATAATGATTCAGTCTGATCACTTGTTTTGCGGGCAAGTTTTCCTATTGTGC
>JAYRBW010123579.1:0-33992 GCA_036023295.1 Invenusta paracnida | reverse complement strand
TAGATCCAAGGCTGACTGTGATGAAGCAAACAAAGCTCTAATAGATACTAATGACAAGGTAGAACAGATGGGATCAGAACTCACTGCATTGAAGTCTGAAAACAATGAAGTCAATCTGTCTCTATCAGAAATGACTAGAAAGGTAGAAACGCTTGAGGAAGAGTTGGCTAGATCGAAGACAAACTGCGATCAAACCGATCTATATCTCAAAGAAATGACTGAACAGAAGGATCTGTTGGAAAAGGATTTAATTAAATTGAGAGATGAAAATATACAGTTGACTCTTGTTCTAAAGGATACTAAGGAAAAATTAAGTTTGTCGGAAGATAATTTAAAAGTATTTAAAGATGATAACGATCAATTGTCGCTTTCTCTACAGAAGTTGACCGATAATATGGATCAGTTATCACTGGAGTTAACCACATCAAAGACTGATTATGCTCATGCTAATCAAAAGATCGCCCAGTTAGAGTTGGATTTGAAAGAGTCCAAAGATAATAACGATCAATTGTTCCGTTCTCTACAAATGATAACCGATAAATTCGATAAGTTGTCATTGGAGTTGAGCATATCAAAGACCGATTATGATGAGGCAATAAAATCTTTGTATGATATGTTAGTCAAAATGAAGGAAGCTGAAGGAGATTCTGCCAGATCTAAAGATAGTTATGACCAGATAAATGCTGAACTCGAGGCTTCTCTTCAAAAGAATACTGATATAGAAAAGGAGTTAATCGATTCCAAAGGGGAATGTGATCGCTTAAATCAATGTTTGAAAGAGATATCAACTAATTTTGATCAATTGGAAAATAAATTAACTAACTCACAAGTGGAGTGCAATGATGCAAACAAAAAATTGCAGGAAGCTCTTTATAAAATGGCGGAAATGGAGGGAGCAGTAACGACGACTAAGGCTGATTATTTAAGTAAACTTTCTGAGTTAGAACGTGATTTAAGCGATTCAAAGCAACAAATACAAAAAATGAATGACAAAATCAGCCAGCAGGAATTTGAATGCAATAATTCGAAAGATGAGGTTGTTAAAAACAATATAATGATACAAGAAATGACATCTAAACTTGAAGGTAAAGATAGACAGCTATCTCAGAACAACGAAGATTTGAAGCAGAAATCAGAAATAATTTTGGACTTAGAAAATCAGTTGAACAAATTAAACCGTTATAATGACGATTCCAATGATCAACTGAAGGTAATGAGAGCTAGTATTGCTGATTTAGAAGCACAACTAATAAGTTTAAAGGCAGAAAAGGATCAAGTCAGCCAACTTTTTCAGGAAAGCAGGGAGGAGCATTCTAATGTCAAAATAGAGTTAGAAAAGTTGAAAGATAATGCTGATATGACTCAACAACTACAGAAAATGACTGAAAAAGTCACCGAGTTAGAAGATGATTTAACAAAAGCAAAAATAGAGAGGAATGAAGAAAGTCAAATTTTACAGAAGAAGACACAGCTAATTTCTGAATTAGAAGCCGAAGTTCAACAGTTGGAATCTAACTTGACTAAATTGAAATCAGAATATAACGAAATAAATCAGCAGTTTCAAAAGTCTTCAGAAGAAACCACTAAATTGAAAGAAGAAGCTATTACACTCAACGGAGAATGTAGCGAATTAACCAAACAGTTATATAAATCAAAAGCTGATAGTTATGAATCACATACACATTTACAGGAAACTACTGACAAAATTACTGAATTGGAACGGGAAGTTAGTAGTTTGATGAAAGATCTCGATGAAGCAAAACATTTGTTGCAACAGAAGTTAAATCTTGAATCTGATCTAATTAATTCAAAGGCTAACTGTGAAAGGGTTAATCATCATTTGCAAGAGCTGACCCACAAAAGCACTGTACTTGAGGATGAATTGAACAAACTTAAACTTGATTATGCTGAGGAAAACCGACAGTTGCAAAATAGTTCAGAACAAAATTTGAAATTAGAAACTGAATATGTTAAATCAAAATCTGAATGTGATGACATCAAACAATGTTTATTGAAAATGACGGGAAAGGTTTCTGAATTGGAAGTTGAAATTGATAAGCAGAAAGAAGTGATTGATCAAATGACTCACCAATTGCAAATTTGTTTAATACAACCTTCAAAATTGGAAATTGGTTTGACAGATTCAAAAATAGGTTCCGATATACCAAATGAACGTTTCCTTCCCCTAACCGGCAATGATTTTGAAAACGAGCCTGAAATTCGTAAAATAAGGGAAGATTTTGGAAGAGTAAAGCAACAATTACAGTTCAAGTTGGAAGAGAATTCTAAATTAGAAGCAGAACTGTTTAAAACAAAGGCTGATAGTAACGGAGCCAACCAATGTTTACAAAAAATGACATGCAAAAACACTGACTTAGAAAGGGATATGAAACAAATGAAGGAGGCGAACGAGAATCTTAATAAACAGCTTCAAACTAGTTTAGAGCAAAATAAAGTTTCAGAAAAAGCCTTGTCTGAAACAAAAGCAGATTTTACAACAGCTAATAAGTGTCTGAAAGAAAAGTCTGATGATGTTTTTGCACTGGAAACTGAAGTGAACAAATTAAATCGGGACATAAGTAAGGCTAATCAGCACATTAAAGATAATTTGATAGAAATTGCAACACTGAAGGCAACTTTAGCTTATTCAAATGATGGAGAAAGTAAAATCCCAAGCGGTACAGGAGAAAAACAACCCTATGAAAATTTGCAGGATAATTTACTACTTATCGCACAGTTAGAAGTAGAATTGGCTAACTACAAAGATAACGATGAAATATCTAGTATTAAATTGAAAGAAATGACGAGTAAATTAATAGAATCAGAAGCAGATGTCGTCAAATTTAGGGAAGAATACCACACAACAAACCAAGGATTGCAAGACAGCTTAGAACATAACCAGAAAATAAATTCGTTATTGACGAAGGCAACAGCTGATTTTGATAAAGCAAATGTACATCTTCGGGAAAAATGCGATGAGATAATCCAAAAGGAAAAAGAAATGAGAAAATTGAAAGCTGATTACGAAGAAACACAGAATCAGCTAAGAAATAGTCTAGAGGAAAAAATGAAATTGGAAGAAGAAATGAAGCTGTCCAAAATGGGAGAAGCTAAACGCGTATTAGAAATCGAAGATTTGGAGTCAGAAAAAAAGATACTTCAGTTAGAATGTGAGAAAGGCAATGAGCAAATTCAGATTAGTTCTAATAAAATTTTGCAGTTAGAGGCAGATTTGTCGATCTTAAAAACTAATTTGAATGAGAAGCATGTTGAATCTAATGAAGAGACGCAAAAACTAAAGCAAGAAATTGAGAAAATTGTAACTTTGGAACGTGAGCTGGAAGAATCAAAACGCGAATATGCTGGGTCAAAAGATCATTTACAAGAGTTAATTAGTCTTACTGCTAATTTAAAAGATGACATATGTAATGTAAATGTGAAATATAATGATGCACAAAAACAGTTACAGCTTAATTTGGAACAAATAGCCAAATTAGAAGTCGATTTCAATGACTCAAAAAAGGAATGCGAAGAATTAAAGAATCGCTTGCAAAAGATGATAGATAAAGCTGCTCACATTCAAGAAAAGATTAAGTTTACAAAGGATTGTGATATGTTAAAAGGAAATCAAGATACAATAAATCAATCTGTGTTAGGAAAGACCGAAATTGCGGAATTGGAAGCAGAATTTGGTATACTATGTAATTCACAAGAAGAATTATATCAACATTTAAACGAAAAACAGAAAATGATCACTGATTTAGAAAATTCATTGGGAATTTCCAGAAAACAACATGACATTGATAATTCAAAATTGTCTGAATTGATGCTGAAATTGGATGATTCACAATCTAACTGTAATAAAGTCTCTACATTATTACAGGAGAAGTCGGACAGAGCATTAGAATTTGAGGAAAAAATTAACTCATTGGAAAAGGAAAATGAGGAAATTAATAAAAAATTAACCAGCAGCTTGGAACAGATCGTGAAAGTAGATGTTGAATTGGCAAAATCGTTAACGGAATACAATGGGGTAAACGAAAGCCAAAAGGAATTATTGGATAAAATAAAGAAGTTAGAGGAAGAGGTCAATCAACTCAAGAAGGATAGAGACGCATCGAGTCAAGAGTTAAATGCTGCACTTGAAAATAATTCTAAATTAGATCTTGAAGTGGTAAATCTAAGGAATGACTTCGAGAAAGAAAATAAGCTTTTGCAAGAAATACGCGATAAAAATTATTTATTGGGAGATATTGAAAGTAAATTAAAGACCGACTACAAATCAGCAGCTGAACAGTTACAAGTTAGTTCAGCAAAAATTGCAGAGTTAGAATTGAAGGTTAGAAATTTTCAAGTAATGACCGATCAAAATTTAGAGTTAAAAGAGAAAATTGATAAGTTCACTAAAGATTCTGATCAAGCAAAGAAGACATCAGGAGAATATAAGGAAGAAATATCTCGACTAGAACTTGAATTGGCTAAAGCGAAATGTGAATGTGATGAAGCAAAGAATCATATTGTGGAACTGACTGAACAAATTCTAAAATTAGAGGAACAAGCAAAAAAATCAGTGGGTGATTCAGGCTTGTTTAGTCAACAGCTTATGGATAGCCAAGAAAAAATATCTATTCTAGAAAAGCAGCTAGCTGATGCGAAAAATGTCGGTGATAACTTTAACACACGCTTGATCGAAATAACAAATCGAAATAAAGAATTAGAAGATAAAATTAAAAAAACAAGTCAATTTTTGGGAGACTGTTTACAGGAAAATGCTCAATTAAAGACAGATTTGAATAATGCCAATTCTGATGCTGTTGAGGCTAATAAACATTTACTAGAAATGACTGAAAAAGTTATCGGGTTAGAAGAATCAATTAAAATGAAAGGAGATTCGGACGAATTCAACCGATTACTTCAAAACAGTTTAGAAAAAATTTCATCTCTCGAAGGCGAACTAAATGTGTCTACATCAGATTGCAAAGAGACCAAAAAGCTTTTACAAGATTCGTCAGACCAAAATACTAATTTGACAGAACAGGTCGTTAGTCTTAAAAGAGATTACAATAATTCTTTGAAAATGATTGAAAAACTGGAAGTAGATTTGAAAAAATCAAAAATGGACTCTGAAGATACTAGTCTTCGTATTCAAGAAGCAACTAAGCGATCTTCTCAATTAGAAACACAGTTATTATTATCTAAGACAAACCAATGTGAAGATGATAGACTTTTACAGAATAGTTCGGAAGTAATCTCAAAACTAGAAAGCGAATTGGAAAAAGTTAAGGCAGATTGTGATGTGCATAGTAAGCAGATTCAAGACTTATCGATTCAAAAGGCTCATTTAGAAGAGAAATTGGCAAATAGTACCATTGAGTTTAATAAGTTGATGGCGGATCACAATGAAACTAAAAGGATGTTGCAGACAAGTTCAGAACAGAACTCACAGCTCGAACAAAATCAACGCTTTCAAGCATTGACGAATGAAAATGCTCACCTTGAAAAGGAATTAACCAGAGTAAAGACAGATTTTAATAAGGCAAATGAATCGCTGCAGCATAATTTAGAACAGAATTCACAACTAAATTCGCAATTGGAGAAGTCTAAATCAGACTACCATCATGCTAATAAACGTCTTGAAGAATTGACATGCAATACAACTCAGTTAGAAAAGGAAGTGACCACAATTAATTCGGACACTCATACAGTTCATGTCTTGCAGGATACTGAGAGAGAGTCTCAGTTGGAATTAGAATTGTCACAGTCAAAAGCAAATCATGACAGAATTAGCCAACGTTTACAGGAAGCGATCAATAAAATTACTGATTTGGAAAGCAAATTAAACAATGTCAATGAAGGTGATGATCAGAAATTGCAAGACAATTTAAAGAGAATTGAACAATTATCAAAAGAGTTTTCGATGTCTAAGGATGAATTGGACGATGTGAAATGTAAATTGCAGCAGATTACCAACAGGAATATTGAATTGGAGAAAGATAATGAAAATTTGAAAACTAAAATCTTACAAAATAATGAGCAGCTACAAGAAGTTCTCTACAAATGTACAAAGCAGGAACGGGATCTAATTGCGCTGAATGCAGAGTTAGCTGGAACGAAGATTGATTGTGATGAATTAAGGCGACGTTTAAAAGAAAGTCTTGACCGAGAATCTGTTTTAGATTTAGAATTATCTAAAACTAAACGTGATTATAATAAAGCAACTCAGTGTTCACAGGACAGTTTGGAAAATATTTCAAAACTTGAACAAGAATTGTCTTTAATGAAAGCTAATTATGATGAAACAAATACATCATCACAAGATAATTTAAAACAGATTTCAAAGTTACAGCACGATTTGTCAAAATCAAAGTCTGACTATGATAAATCCAATGAGCGTTTAGAAGAAATGTCAGAAAATATTTCTAAATTAGAAGAGCAAATTTCAACAGCGAAAGCAAATTACAATTATACAAATCAATGTCTTCAGGACAGTTTGGAAAAAAATGCAAGCTTGGAACACAAATTAAACAAATCGGATGGCAACTATAAAGAAGCTAGTAATTCTTTGCAAGAAATTTCAAACAAGTTTTCTGTATTGGAAGAAGATCTTATCAGCACCAGAAAAAAATCTGATATTGTTAACAAATGTTTCCAAGATAGCTTGGAACAAATTTCAAAGTTTGAACATGACTTGTCTGATTCAAAAACAAATTATAAGGAATTAAGTATAGTTTGTGAGGAATCAACAGCAAAATGTACAGATCTGGAAACACAGTTAGTTAAAGCTAAGTCAGACTGCGATCGTTTAAACAAATATTTACAAGATAGTTCAGAGCAAATCACAAAGCTTGAACTTGATTTGTCCAACTCAAAAATCGGTTATAATAAACTAAATCAGCTTTTGCAGGAGGCTACGGATAAGATTTCGGATTTAGAATCACAAGTAGCTAGGCAAAAGTCTGATAATGATCGTACGAATCTACATTTGCAGGATAGTTTGGAACAAATTTCTAAACTAGAACAAGAATCAAGACAATTGAAAACAGAGAAAAATGAACTAAGAAGAGAAATGGAAGAGATGATCGATGCAATTCCTAAACTGGAATCTCAGCTTTCTAAAGCCAATGCAGATCACAGTTGTGTAAACCAGCGTTTGCAAGATTGTTTATTACAGATTTCCAAATTAGACAAAGATTTAATCGATTCTGAATGTAACAATAAAAAGGAAAGTAAATTATTACAAGAAATGACAAATCGTTGTCTTGAGTTAGAAGAAGACTTACGGAAGTTAAAAGAGCATTACAACGAAGCACATCAAAATTTTAAAGATAGTTTGGATAAAAATTTGATTTTACAATTTGAGATAACGAAATCTAAATGTGATTTTGATGCAGCAAATCAGCGATCTGAAATTCTTTCCAAAAGAGTTTCTGAATTAGAAAATGATTTGACCAAATCGAACGAAGATTACGATGAGTTGAGTCATCGGTTGCGAGATAGTTCTAAGCAAAATTCAAAACTAGAATTAGAATTATCCAATTCAGTTACTGAGTGTGATCGATTCAAGCAATCTTTACAAGAAATTACAGATAAATGCATATTATTAGAACAGGAAAATACTAAATCACGTGAAGAATCTGAAATTTTAAAACAGGAAGCCTCCAAATTAATTACGAATTTTGATTGTTCTAAACAGCAGTTAGAAGACACTTTAGTAGAGAAGACTAAAGAGATCAATGATTTGTCAAAGAAAATAATTATTTTGCAGAATGATCACAGTAAAACACAGCAACATTTGTCTGAGGCGTCAGAAAGAAAATCTCTTTTAGAACGGGAATTGTCTCAAGTTAAAACAGATTATAAAACGGTGAACACGTCTTTAAAAGAATACACGGACAAAATTGTCGTTATGGAAGAAAAGATTACAACTACAACAGACACGCGTTCTGAGAGCGATAAAAGAATTAAAGAAATCTTGGAAAAGAATGCTACATTAGAAGCAAATTTATTAAATGCAAAAGCAGAGTGCGATAGTGCAAACCAACGTTTACAAGAGATGTCTGATATATTCACTGAGCTGGAAGGAGAAGTTAACAAATCAAAAGAAGATTGTCGTCAAGCAAGCCGTTCTTTACTTGAAATGTCTACTAAAGTGATAGAACCAGAAAAACCTGCTAATCAAATTAACGAGTATGCTGATAAAGTAAAACTTTTGGAACATACTGCTGACGTTTCAAAGCGTGAAATCGAAGAATCTAATAGGCGGTTGGAGGAAGCGGAAAAAAAATGCGCAACTCTCGAAGGTGAGTTAAAGATGTCACAATATGGAAATTATTCAACAGTTGATCATTTGTCAGATTATGAAAGTGATATCCGTAGGCTTGAATTTGAACGGGATGAAGCCAATCAGCGTTGCAAGGAAATAACAGATAAACTAATGGAGTTGGAGCAGGATTTGCAAAAAGCGAAGGAGGACATTCAATTAGCAAATGAATTGTTACAGGAAAAATCGGTTGCACATTCATATCTCGAATCACAAGAATCTGCCATCAATTTCGATTATGACGAATTTGTTCGGATAAATAATGAATTATCCGACAGGATTTTGACTGCCGAACGCGACAAAGAAACTGAAGTTGATGACTGCACGTGCTTACGACGATCTCTGCAAGAATTTCATAGTAAATATTTGGAATTGGAGCGGGAATCTTCTACATCTCAAACGGAATTTGACATGGCTGATAATGAATGTGAATTAGAGAAAAAAATTTTTCGTATTGAAAGAGAGAAAGATTTTCCGATGGTTTCACAATTTAAGTTAAATGAAGATATTGTACGATCGCGTTTTGAGCCTCATGTTTCTGACACTGAGAAAACCGCTTTTGATAGACAATTTGAGGAAGCTAGCTTAGACAAAAGATGCAAGGAATTGTCTGCTCAAATATCCCAGTTAAACACGGATCTATCCAATGCTCTTGCTGACAAGCAAGCTGCAGAGTATCGCTGTCGAAATATTGCTGGTTCGGAAAGTTTAATATCGGACTTAATGTGTGAAATTGATACATTAAAACTGGCTAAGAAATTAAGCGAGGAACAGAAAGAAAATACTGCGCTGTCTTTTCAAGAAAACAATAATGAACTATCTGCGATCAGATATAAACTAGAGTGTAAAACACTAGAGTGTGCTAGCCTTTCTCAGAAATTAGAAGAATCTGTACCATTAGAAGAATTACAAGCTAGCTTGAAGGCGGCGCTTGTGTTTGATGCCTCACTTACACTTGATGATATTGAGGGAGACCCTATAATGATGATAAAAAATACGTTGCAGAAATTGCAACGGGAGAACATTAAACTGCAAAGTATTATTAAAATTAGTGAGCAAAAAATGTCTGATTTGATTACTTCGCTTAATTCTGATAAATGTGTCACAAAAGATTTTATTACACGCTATATCACAATGAAATCGTCGATGGTTGGAGCACTGCCTCCTCCTGATAGCAACTTACCCGAGGCCGACACTATTCGTGAAGTTTGGAATTCAATGGCCGACCTTAATGATAAAGATGGATTTAGTGCAGTTGTTTCTAATATTCTATCCTTCGAAAAAATTGAATCTGATATTACTAAGTCGCTGGCTGAACAGGCAGTAGAATTATTCAACATTATGCGTCAAAGAGAGCAACATCAAGATCGTCTTTATGAAGGATCGCAGCGGAATCAGGATTCCGAAAATTTTCTGAATCCGTTTAACTTAAATCCAATAAACGAACTTAGTCAAGAGATTGAAATGTTACCTACTGGACAACCAAGCGAGACTGTTCGTATTACTGAGATGCTTGATAAAATCGCACACCTGGAAACTGAGCTACATAAATCTAATCGTAAGCTTAAAGAATTGCAAGAAGAAAAGAGCATGAATTATAATACCTCTTTGCAATTAACTACGCCGCTATTCAAAATGAGAAAAGGTCTAAGTGCAACTGAAGTTGAAGAAACGGATATTATTTCAGCGCGCACTTTTAAGCAGTTGGAACATAGTCCATCATCTGAAGTTCATCAGGATGCTACCAGTCAGGCACATGAAAAATTGAGGCAATTGGAAGGGTCTATTTATTTTTTGAAGAATGAAAATGTGCGTATTGAATTAGAATTAAAGCATGAGAAATTTGAAAACGAACGGCTTTTATCTGCTATAAAGCAAATAGGATGTTTTACAGAAGAAAATCAAGATTTTGTCATGCAATTGCAGAATTATATCATGTCACTTAAAGAAGCGAAGGAGGAATTAATATTGGTTAAAAGCTCTCTACAAAGAGCTATTCATGATAATAAATGTCTTGATGTTTCTCTTAATTCACTGAAAAAAGAAAATGTTTCTCTTCAAAGTTCTGTTGAAAACCACATTGCTGAGAAGGCTGAAATTAAAAATACTTCACGTAAATTAGAAGCTTCGAATTTCTATTTCATGGACAACAATAAAAGGCTGGAGCAAATAATAAACAGAACTTGCGAGGAATCCAAAATGCTAGAATTAAAGTCTTCTCTCATTAACGACGTAGAAAAGAAGATCTCACTTATACTATTGCAACTTGAGGAAAAGAACAATTGTTTTGCAGACGATGATACAATTTTTTTTCAACTTAATACTCATTCACAGTATGACAGTTCTCAATTAGAATATGGAATAAATCGTCTATTTAAAATTATAATAGAAGAAAAAGATAAGTCAAATCGATTAAACCTGGAACTTGTTCGTTTAGAAAATGAACACAAACATCTTAAAGAAATTCTTGAATTTTCAATGCAAGAGAAAAGTGGTTCAATGAAATCAGAGGCTCACCGACAAGATTTCAAAAAATGCCGCGAGAATTTAGAAAGTTTAAATGAAAGAAGTGTGGCCCAATCAAATCAGTGTTCAATTCAAACGACAGTATGTCGCCTGGAATGTGCTCTAAGCGACTCTCAAAAAGAAATTCTGAGATTACAAACTTCAATAACTGAAATGCAAACTGAAAGGCATAAATCAGAATCTACAATCCATCAGCTTAGTACTGATATAAATCAACTTACAAATCTTTTAAGTGAAGTAAGCAGTGAAAAAGAAGTAATATTGGTCTCAGTAAGTAATTTAAAGGAAACTGTCCAACAATTAGAGGAGGATAAATCGCAATCGGAAATCACAATGCAAAATTTGCAAGATGCGCTAAGTATATTTCAAGAAGAAAAAACACAATTACAATTTGCTTTAAGTGAAATTAAAATAGAGAGTGGCGGATTTGATTCTACTACTCACCGACATTACTCAAAACAATTTTCAAGTGAAATAAAACCTGAAGATAGTTTGCTACTTACAGCGCTTAATCAAACTGAAACTGAAAAATGTCAACTGCAATCAACTTTGGCCAAATTTAAAGATGAAAATGTAGAACTTCGACGTATAACGGAGGAATGTTATAACCTGCGTACTTTATTTAAAAAATCAGAGGAACGAAATGTTGAATTAAAAGAAAGCATTGATATTCTTCACGATGAAAGAAATAGTTTTACCTCATTAGTATGGCGGTTAGTAAACAACCCACCTAAAGACTCCATTGAAAGTACTGATGAAGCAATCTCAATACAAACCCCCAACCAAGATATTGCTTACGGAGAATTAAGTGTTATGATACAGCAGTTAATTGATACAAATGATTACTTACAAAAAGACCTTGATCTAGTAAAAAATGATTTGTCTGATTTGCATTCTTCTTTAGAAAAAGAAAGAGTCGAAAAAGATCATTTGCAGGCATCTTTGGATCAGCTTGAACTAACTCATCAGATGGTTCATAATGAAAACTGTTCGATACAGGGTTGTGAATATTCTCGTCAGTTGCCTGTGGAAATAAGCAGTGGATGCATGGAAATAAGCAGTCTTCAAAATATTGTACGCCAATTACGTTTTGACAGTGATCGTCTACAAGCTGCATTGAGACAAACAGAAATCGAAAGAGACGAGTTAAACAATATTGTTATTGAACTGCACAAAAAGATTCTTTCCACGCAGAAAGCTGTCAGTTTAAATGCTGAAACTCGCGTGACATATTTTCACCAATCAAACGATGACCTTAAAAATACCAGAAAAAGGGATATTTGTCCGAAGCATGGCTCTCAAATTGAATCCCTTCATTTGGAAGTTAGACCCTCTAAACAAAATGAAGGTGATTTAATAGATTCATTGAAGAAGCACGAAACACAGCGAAATCGTTTACAGCATTCTTTATCTCAAATGGAATTCAACGCTTCTTATCTGATCAAAGAGAATTCTCATTTGCGCCTAACCGTCACTAATTTGGAAACATGCTTGTCCTCATTAGAACTAGGTCTTAAGCAAGCAGAAGATCAAATTTCGTCTAAAAATAATATTTTAATTGTCCAGTTGAATGAGTTACGGGCTGAAAACGAAAATCTTCACAAACATACGCAAAAATTAGAGGACACTTTAAATGAGCAACGAAATATTTTGGTTAAAATTGAAATTGAGTCATCTGCCTTACAAGCTCTTAATTTACGAACGTCTCAGGCACTTATTGAAAAGAATACCGAATCTATTCGATTGAATGAAATAATTTCCCGTCTCGAAAGGGATATAATTATTACTCAAACAAAGCTTGAAGACGCTTTTGAAGAAAATAAGATGGAATTGAAAGAAAAGGAAGATATTTTAAATAATGTTTCTGTACTTCAAATAGAAATTCAAAATCAGACGAAGGAGTTAGCCAAGTATGAAGCCGAAATACTTGCACTTCAGTCAACTAATATTGAAAGTAAAACAGAATTATTCGAAGAACAAGTTCTTAACAAGGAACTACGTTTTACAGTTGCAGACTCACAGAAACAAATGTACGATCAGTCGATTTCGATTAATAAACTGGAATCAGAAGTATTTAGTCTTAAAGAAAAATGTTGTTTACTTGATGAAACTGAGGCTAAATTATTAATGCTCAAAGAAAATAATGATAAAATGGAAAAGGACTTTTCTAATTTTCAGGAACATATTGCTCAGCTGGAAATGAACTTTTGTACCCTCCAAAGTGAAAATAATCACCTTTTAAGCGTTATTAAGAATTTGGAGAATTCTATTGTACTTCAAAAAAATCTGAATTATCAGCAAAAAGGCGAGATTGCTCAACTAAAGTTAGATATTTCTGACAAGGAGAAATTGCTTACCGAACGTAATCATCTTAAGAATCAAGTTGATCAGCTTGAAAATAGCTTATCAAAGCACCGAAACACAGAAGCTCGCCTTGAAGCTGAACTGTCTGTCTTGCGGAATACTTCTGAAGACATTAATCAGTTAAAAATCGATTTAGCTGAATACCAGATTCTTATACCTCGTCTTGAAGTGGAACTCTATCAGCTACGTAATAAAGTTGGTCAGCAATCATACGAATTTTTAGTTACCAGTCATAATGATCAACTAAATATTAATCGCATATCTCAATTAGAATCCGATCTTTTCCAGGAAAAACAGAAGTATGTAGACTCTGAGTTTCAATGGAATGCTAAATTTGAACAATTATCCAAAGAACACCTGGAAGAGCGCACTCAAACTGACTATACAAGGAAAGTATTAAAACAGATTGAAGAAAATATTAGTCGACAATGCAGAGCAATAGCTATTTTGGAAGAAGAAATAGCTTCATTAAGAAACGTTAAACTTGAAAATCAGCGTCTACAACTTGAAAATCAGTATCTACGTGTAGAAATATCTTCAGTGAACCAGAGTCTTCCGCTTCCCGACACTGAAATATCAGCGCTAGATATTCCAAGATACATTGTTCCTAGTCTTCCTGATGTCTTCGTAGAAGCTGATCAATTAGATATCGAAAACCTAAATTTGGCGTTAACCAATTTGGAAATGAAGGTGAGATCTAAGGATGCTATTATATCTCGTTTGCAGACAGAACTTGTTTTAAAACATGAGGAAGATATCAGCAATGAAAAAGAACGTTCTTTTCTTCGTAACCGTATTCGTGAATTAGAATCACAATCTCCAGAATGTAGACCTCTTTCAGAAGCACACGAAAGAACTTTGTTAGAATCTACTCCACATTGCAATAATTTTATTTTAGAATTGGAGACTACAATAAAAAAGCACAAAGAACAAATTGTCACTCTCAAAGAAGAAATGATTTCTGAAAATCGCATTCGTAATCTTAAGAATCGTTTATATGAGCTGGAGATAATCGTTAATAGCCAAAATCCCACTAACTCCGAGATTTATCCAGGTTTACAAGATAGCATAACTGAGATGAAATCTATTATAATAAATCAAGGAGCGCATATTCGTCACCTGGAAGATCAGCTCAATTCACAACATTTATTTCACACAGGTTTTGAAATTAAACAAGATATTTCAGAACTAAGGTTTGGAGGAAGACATTTTAAATGTATTGTTTCGAATTTCGAATTTTCCAAAGATCTTAAACGAAGCTCAAGTGAGCCAAATAATATACATCACTGTGCACAGATATCGACTGATGTCAATAAACAGGTTTTACAAAAACGAATATTTGAATTAGAATCTATTGTAGAAAATCAGCGGGAACGGATTTTTGCATTAGAAGAGAAATTATCTACTCATAGAAGTGTGTGTATATCCCTTCAAAATTGCATGCATAAATTGAAAATTAAAACGGAAGTACCAAACGTTGAAACCCTGTTCCATGAGATACAGGACAACGATGGAGTTACAAAAGACGAAGTTTTACTATCGGATGACCACAACTTAAGGATTAAAGGCACGAATATGCGGGTATATGAAATGGATTTTAGTACTTCTAAAGAATATACAGAAAAAACAAGGCAACTACCTACAGAATGTGATAACATTTTGCAAAAAAGAATTTATGAATTAGAATCTATGTTAAAAAACATGATGGAAAAAGTGTTGATGTTGGAAAATCATTTAATCTCGAAAGATTTAACATTGGAAACCTGTGATTTTATTAATAAAACACACACTGCAGAACAAGACGTTAATCTTACATTGAGTAAAGTTTCTACTGAAATGAAACCACAAGTCACAATGGAAATGAGTGATAAATTCGTAGAACAAACGAAACAAACGCTTATTGCTGAAAATGATCAATTACGGAACTATTTATCTAAAATTGAAGCTACTATAGAAAATCAAAAAGATGAAATATGTTCATTGCAGCAACAGTTATGTTCATTTAATGAAGTTTGTACAAACCTGAAAATATCCTTCTGTGAGTCTCAAGTGTATATTGACAAAACAAAAGAAGAGCACAAGGATAATCAGAGCTTGCAGATTTGTATTTCTGAAATTGAGGACATTGTCAAGAAGCAAAAAGACCAAATTCACAAAATAGAACAAGAAAATAAAATTTTAGAAAAAGGAAATTATGAAATGGACAGACATTTCTCAAGTGTTACGAAAATGAAACCAATTTATAAAAAGGAATCATCGGTTAGATCACACTATTCTACCGAAGGAATTCAAGAAGTTGAGGAAAATCAAATGAGGCCTCTTTCATTACATGGTTCAACTGTCAGACCGTCTTCCGATATTAAATATGAATCAACTTATCCAGAGGTTCATGAAAAAATCTATGAAGTAGATAATGGAATACTGACCAGTCGTAACTACGAACTGCAGGCTGTTATTGTAGATCTTGAAAATCAAATTTCAGCGTTGAAAAGGCAGAAAATAATCGATAGTTGTAGTCCCGAAGCACTCGCTGATAATAGAGAAGATGAAACAAAAGAAGCTTTATTCGATGAAGATCATAGTGATAGCTTAAGGAACCGTTTTTATGAGATGGAACTCACTGTTGTTGATCAGCAAAAACAGATTCTTGCTTTGGAAGAACAACTATTGCAGACAAATATCTCTGAATTCTCTGAAAATCGTATCGGCAAAAGGGAACCGTTTAGTGATGATTATGTAGGTCAGCTGAGGAATAATATCACCAAAATGGACTCTGTAATTGAGGATCAGAAAGGAGAAATTCGTAATTTAAATGAAACACTGGCTTCACAAGCTAAAATCGGTGAAGCTTTGAACATTCGTTTAGTTGAGTCAGAGGAGAAAATTAATAAGACAAAAGAGGTCTATGAGGAGGATAAAATGTTACAAAACCGTATCAGTGAAATTGAAGATAATTTAAGGCAGCAAATGTCAGAAAGTCAGAGACTTGAAATGCAAAGGATTTTAAAAGGCATCTGTGAAGAATGTAAAGTGCGTTTACTAGGCTCTATGCAACAATCAAGTGGTATGTCTATCGGCATGACTGAAATTTCATCAGATCACTTGAACGATTTAGAGGCTATAGTTAAAAGTCAAAAAGAAAAGATTATTGAGTTACAAGGACAATTATCTGAAGGTCACAAAACATGCGATAAAATTGATACCGTAATAGAAAAAATGATTCTGCCGGAAAATGTTGATGGTGGACCATATCATTTATTCGAGCAAGATACAAAAGCATCAGAAAGCGCCGGATTGAATGAAGCATTTAAAAACCGTATTTCTGAGATGGAATCTGTAATAGATACTCAAAAGCAGCAAATTGAAACTCAAAAATTGAGTTTACAGGGTTCTGTAGCAAATATTCAAAATCCAAGGGAAATATCTCTTGGCATTGTTACGGTTCCAACAAAGCAGTTGCATGATTTAGAGGCTATTGTTAAAAATCAAAAAGAAGAAATTATCAGTTTACAAGGACAGTTATCTGCTGAACGTAAAACTCATGAAGGATTTACGTCCGAAACTATTGATGGCGAACCATACCGTTTATTTGAAGAAGATCCAAACGCACTAGTAAGCGCAGGATTGCATGAAGTGGATATTGAAGCATTGAAAACTCGAATTTTTGAGTTGGAATCTTTGATAAATAATCAAAGGCAAATATCTGATTGTCAAACATTTGAAACTGATAATTTTGAACGACTACAAAACCGTATATATGAGTTAGAGGATATTATAGAGCATCAAAAGATTGAGAACTTTACATTAGAAGGACGATTGACTTTACATGCAAAAGTAAGTGAAAATCTAGGATATTTACCAGATACAAGAGATAGCAGGGAACTTGATGCTGACGTGTTGCAAAATCATTTGTCCGAAATGAAAAATATTATAGAACATCAAAAGCAAAAAATTTTACGATTGGAAAACGAATTATCTTTACCTCATCCAACTGTTTATTCTCTGAAAGATTTTCCAATTACTGCAAATGCAGGTGTTAAAACAAAATCAGAAGCTGATAATGTTTTTATATTTGACCTACAAAAACCTCTGAGTGACATAGAAGATTTAATAAGGGATCATGAAAATACAATTAGAGCTTTGGAATGCGATATAGGCTCTAAAAAACTTTTTATTGATAATCTCGAAAATCAGTTGCTGAAAGTTGAAGAATCTGGATTGAATGAAATACTTATTGAAAGTAAAGGAACATCTGAAATGAATCCAATCAGTATGAAAACAGCTACGGATAATGATCCTCAGGTTATTCAAAGTGAGACACATATCTCTGGTCAATCATCAAAATTAGACGATCGTGCACCTGAACTCCAAACAATCATAGAACAGCAGAAAGAAACGATTCACTCTTTAGAAGAATATTTGTCTTCACAGGATGATGTTCACAAAAAGTTAAAAGCTCTTTTATTTGAATTAAAAAATCTGGCTAGTAGTCAGGCCAGAGAATTATTTCAGAGTGCATCAGATCAAAGACAATTGTTAGAAATTGACAGAATTCGAGATAAGGGAAATGATAGTACAATGGACGAGACAATGTTATCAAAAAGCGGTATTGATCGGATACAAAAATTAGAGTCTAAATTAAAATCTGAAAAAGAAACAATATCGATTTTGAATAAAAAAAATCAAGAGTTGGCTGAGAAATTACTTGACGCACAGAAACAGCTAGATAATGCTCAAACAGAAGATAAAAATATGTTGAATGAGAAACTTCTCAAAGCAAAAATTGATGAAATTGAACAAATGCGACAGAAGCTGATTGAATATGGTTTTCCTGACAGTGAATCTATGGATTTGATGATAAAACGTGCTTGTATCCGATCAGAACGATTACATGTTCTTTCTTCTCTTATTGCACAAAAAGAACTAGCTGAAAACCATCAAAGAGCTAAAGAATATATACTTAGTAATCTCGAAGCTGATATTGCTGAGAAGAAGATAAAATTGAAATCTTTATATGATGAACAGAAAAAAATTGAATTATACAATGCAAATATAAAGCCAAATGAGTCAGCACTCCTTTCACAAAAATCGCTGAATGAGATAGAGGCTGAAATCATTAAAAACAAAAATGATCTTCAGATAATTTCTCTAGCTTATAATAGTTTGTCACAAGCAGGAGAACTACAATCTGAAGATTGTGTTGAAATTGATAAATCAGTTTTTGCTGATGGAAAAATCTGCAAAATCCTTAAAATATTGGATTATACGGATACTCACAAGGCTGACAAAATCAATATTTCAAAAAAAAGGAAAAAAAGATCTGTTTTAAAGGATGATGAAGAAGAACACGCTTCAGCTATTTCTGAAACTACTCCATCAGGTATAACTATTTTGGAAGGAAATCTGCGTACTAAGAACCTTCAACAAGAAAAAGACGCAGCTAATCGTAGCAGCCTCTTTTCTCCATCGCTAATAGCATTACCTGGATCAAAATTAATAGGAATTAAAGATTCAAAAAAGGCATTAAAAGATGAAAACGAAAGAAGTCACTCCTCAGATGAAGCAACATCAGCATCTTCTTTAACTAATACACCAATTGGAGATAATAAAGTAATTTCCAATCCGATATCACCTTCACACTCATCCATTACTTCTAATATATCACCAGTATTGTCTCCTAATGTGAAATCAAAATTAAAATCCCCTTTGAAAATATCTGAATCTAAGTATGTTCATAATAATGGTCCTCCGGAATCTCAATTCTTAGTTTCACCACAGACAGAAATACGCTTAACTGGATATTCAAAAGGGAAGTCTGAATCAATACCTGATTCAGAAAAGCAAGAAGAAATTGGAAATTGTTCAGCTGAAAAGAGAAAGATTTCGATGTTTTTGCAGAATACAGCTTCCAAAGATGAGACCGGTTTCGATTTTAAGCGCTTTTTAAATCCAGATGAACCTATGGATGACGAACATCTTAAAGCTACTCTCAGTGTAGAATTTGTTCAGCATAGTAGTACAGATGAGCAAGTCCCAGATAATATCCAAAAATCAAACTCAGCTAACATAAACGTGGATGATTTGCGAACCTTACGCAAAGAAATTGAACTAGTTCAATACGAGAATCAAAATAATTTTGAATTCTTGGAGAAATCAGATTCTAATCTCGATGTGGAAAACAGCCATTTACAAGATAGGATAGATGAACTAGAGGAAACTAAATATGCAATGGAAGAGATGTTGCTACACATGAAAGGCAATTGTAGATATTTGCGTGAACGAATAGACGAATTAGAAGGAATTGTCATAAATCTTGATGAAGAGAAAAGTTTTCTTGAGAATAAACTATCTGAATTAGATGACGGAAATAATACCAGGCAGCGGGTATCTGTACTTGAAATTTCCGAAAGAAACAAATCATTGGAGAATCAAGTTAAAAAATTGACAGAAGAGAATCTTCAAATTCCTCAACTGTCGACTCAACTGAAAGACTCGGAGGTCGAACGTGAGCTCCTAGTCCAGCACCTGGATTATCTTGAAGACACTATCAATTCTCTGCAGACCACGTGTCGTGTCGGTGTAGATCATTCGACAGCTGGTGGAACTTCTGACCTTCTTGACTGTGCTAATCGTGAGGTAGCCGCACTAAAGGAAGCTCTACTGAGCAAAGATGCCCAACTGGAAGGCCTATCTCAACTCAAAAAAGAACTGTCGGAAAAGTCTGCCCAAATCAAAGCTCTAAACGAAACAATCCGACTTTTGGGAGATAATCAGCAGTTTTCAATAAATCAACAAAATCTAAATGCTGTATTTGGAGAGGAGGTGCCTTGCGAGAACATAGTTGATTTCAGGCGGCAAAAGCTGGTGTCACAGAAACCCTTGAGAATGGTGGCTCTTTTAGCAGCTCAAAATCCAGACGAAATTGACCTTTTGTCTGAAGATTTCCGTATGTCCACTTTAATGAGCGGTTCCAGTAAGATTCCTAGATTGGTTTGTCGGCCACCTACTAATGAGCGGACTAAAAAATCTTCAAAACGAGAGGTCGATGGCACTACAGTGGATTACAGGGTGAGCTTTTTTTATATATTTTCAAAGTATTTCAATTGTTAATTTGTTTATAAGGAAATAGCGATGTTAAGTATTACTCATTAAATGTTCGATTGAATTTAGAATGCATCTATTACTTACTATCGTATTTATATCATAGATATTCTATTCTACATCAAACATTGATCCACGCTGATGTATAGTACAATATCTATGATTTATATATTGCTTTATTAATCTAAATGTATTTTTTACTTTCTATATTTCAGACTAAAACTAAGGGTAAACGTCGTTTATCACAGACGTCATTAGAAGACCCTGCAGATGTAAGTTAAAAATTAAATGACAAGATAATTAACATATTGAATTATTTTTTCTTTTAATTATATGTTATATCGTGCAGTTATGTACCTTAATATTACATAATATTATGTATATTGTTATCGATAATATTAAAGAAAAATAGTTAAAGCAGCATACTTATTAACAATACTCATTCTTCTTTATGCAAGAAAATATTATTTATATTAATATATTTACTTGTAAGGATTGAGAGAACATTGATCTAAAATCTCTCTAAAATTGTACTCCAAAGTAGTTATTTTAGATGACATAGAAGATACCTACTGCATAAATTAAATTAGTATCTGTTACTTTCTATCTTAGTATCGTTGTTCGAAGGCCACTTCTAAACATTTTTATTTAGATTTTATATTAATTGAGAAATATTTAAATAATATTTACGGACTTAAATTGCAGAATTCTAAATTTTTCACGTAGGATGTATTGAGTATGTTATTTTATGCCACTATTTCTTTCTCCAGGTTGAACATCGAGCCCTGACAACACAATTACACCAATTGTCCTCATCACACATCTACAATCGCATTCTAATCATAACGCAGATGACTAACGAGGTTCTTCAGGAAGTTGCCGACCACAATGACGACAGAAGTGGTAGCATGCGTGTCAGTGGCGAGTCTTTCTCTGGCCTTCTAGACGATATGGTCAGCGCCAGTGTAGAACTAAAGAGAGTGGTGTCCCGTAGCTCTTCCGGTACAGCTGGCACTAGTAGCTCCAGCTCTAAGGAGAAGCCTTTGTTGGGCTATGAAAGGGTGGCTAAAAGGCAGCAGACGACGTCTCGCTCGCTGCCGTCTACATCTGTCAGGTTTGAGGAGATGTCGAGCGAGTTGGCGACTATTGATGATATTGAGGAGCTGCGTGGGTTCTGTCGAAACTTGATGGAGGACAATGACGACCTAAAAAATGAAGTGGGTTTCCTTGTTGCACACGACTAAATTTACCTGTCATGGGAATAAATTGCTTATGAACTAAATTTTAGTTTTACTTTTAGGGTCATATATTTTTCGTGCAAGTATAATTGTTTGGCGTTTTTCTTGTTTTAATTGATACTAAATTTTAATATTTAAGCAGCTAGATTAATAAATTTATCAAACTTTATAAGAAATAATGTGCTTAGCAATGCAATTTTCTATTTTTTCTATTATTCATTGTAATTTTGATTGGAAATCATTACCGATAATATTGTTGACTATCTACCAAAATTAAAATGAAATCTGTTTTTACTAGAAACATTTAACAAAAATGACAGCATCGCAGAAATGTAACCAAGAAACAAGCCTTAAAAATTAATATACTACCCTCGGCTGATACGTAATTCAGCCATTGATCAATTTACCTAGGAAGTTACAATATACAATATTACAAAACTCAGAAAATCTTTGGCTATGGTATCAAGTGTAATATTTGTTATTATTTGAAATTAATTAGTTTTTTTAACAATGACTAATATATTCAGGTGCGTTCTTTCTGAATCTGTAAAAATGTATCATAGCTAATAATTTTACTAAAGTTTTTTTTTTAATAAACTTTATAGATACACAAGTTGTACTTATTGGTTTATATATACATATATGTATTTATTTATTAATAGCTAGCAATACACACCTATAAAAAGACAACACAGCTGATTCAAATTTAATACATTAAAAAACAATTAAAAACATGTTAAAAAAATACAAAAATCAAAAGAACTATGACACAAAGTCTGTAAAATTTCCATGCCATCCCATGCAATTTTGCAATCGACGAATAAAACAGCGATGTGGCAACAGTTAAAAGAGTTTTGTAAAAGTTAGGAACTGCATGCAAGTATCTTATTAAATTCTGACCTATATTTTTCATGAACATATTTTGTGCTAGTAAAGGGTGCAAATTTTGTTTTTGGCTGCCCACCATAAAATCATTTATAAATCTGGAGATAACTAGGACCAGTTTGTTTATTGTGAGATGAGCACAAACTTATTGTCCATCGAATTGTTATTGCAGGAATTCTCTTGTTGCTAATGTTGATCCTGTTTGAACCCCATTTGATTGATCTTAAAGCCAAACCACTCTCTCTCTCTCTCTCTCTTCTATCTGTTGCTCTCTGTATCTTTCTGCGTTAACTTGACACCATTTATGTATAATAAAGTAGGGACTAATAGATACTCACTACTGAGAGTAGCAAACAAGGTTACTTTATTATTATTATTATGATACCCTACACGACTGCATTTTTGCATCTGCATGTGACCTTCAAGCATCACCATTATTGAAGAATCAATATATTGATAAGACGCCAAGAATTATATGTATGTTATAGTGTCGGATATTTAAAAACGCATATATAGATAAATATTTACAGTACAATGTGCACCTACTAGAAAGTTTATTAAAAATGGAGAGAACAAAAAAACGTAGAAAGAGTTTATTCATACAAATCTTAATCTCTACATCTTTAAAAATGTACCGTAGCCTTGAATTCTTCTGAAGTTTTGTTCTTTTTATTTTTAGTGAACTTATATTATTTCGTATATATTGATGTACATATGTACAGGTACGTATGATTTATTTTAATATTTAATATTATGTATTTCTTTATATTCACCATAATAACTTATAATTTTCAGTGCCCTTCTTATATAAATTTCACTGAACTTAGCTAAAATACATATCTGCAAAATTGTTGAAATATTTTGTCTTTCAACTGGTTTTTTGTATTTTATTTTGCCACATTTTTATTTTAATTAATTATTAATGTTGATTTTTAATATGTTATGATTGAATATTAACTAATGAAATAACGTTCAACATTATATGTGATTTAAAATAGAATTTGAGAGTTTAATTTTAGGAATGTCTGTCTTGCCGATGTTGGTTATAACGTTGGTTAAATAGTTTGCCTTTATGTTGAGTATTTTATTGATAATATATAAATTGATCGCTATTTTTACCGAGAATCTTCGAGAATGTTTTCTTTGACAGCAATTCCAGTAGCTTTAGATTAACGTCGTGTTCTTTATTTGTGCATCTTTGTTAGCGATACCAATGCTTCCACGTCTAAAACTATTTTTTAATATTTCGCACGAGCTTTTAAAATCTAAGAGAATTTTTTTGTGAATGGATATACTTTTTATGTCGTTTTGTGAATATTTTTCTTCAATACGCTGCAATACTCTTAAGCTGTAAGTTTTATAATTCCTTGGATAGAGAGCAAAATTCACTTTTTTATGCAAGAACACTTATATATCTTTATCAGAAATTTATATATATTTTTCTGATGTAACTTTAAACATTCGTATAAGGATATTTTTAATTTCACAAAATTATTTCAATGCCTATTTCTACAAATATTCGATTATTTATTGCTATGTAAATATTTACGCTACATTTACGATGTTGTACTCTTCTTAGCTTCATGCACAATTTTAATTGTCTCGTTGATCTTTTATCTACATTGATATAATATAATCACTAATTAGAAAAAAGAACTCATTGCAGAGATGATTATTATTCAATCACTATAGTAACATTGATGGCAACTTTAATCTTTTGGAATAATCTACTGACACACTATAAATAATAAATTCGATACTCTAATTATTTCATAATTTATAATCACTGAAAACAGTTCATTATAAATAGTTAGTGTGTTGCTTATTTAGAGATTTGTTTTTTAATATAAAATGTTGATATATTCATTCAGCAAAGTATCTAACAGGCTAAAGGATTGAGATAAATGTGAATAAATATTTACGATACTTGGGAGTTTATTATTTTATAAATAGTACGAACTAATGGGCGTTTAAAAATAAATAAACTTATAGCGTATTAGGCAACCCCAATTTTAATTACAGTGTAGCATCGTTTTTGCGAAATATGTATGCACACCTAAAAGTACATTGAACAGAACCTGAATATCGAAGATAAGCGCCATTTACTGGAATAACCATGCTATCAACCTTTAGCTCTCCTATTCTGTGTAGTATTAGTGTTATTTAATATATTTATATAATATATGTTTAATATCGTGCGAAGAGAGAGTGAAGCCACCTTTTCTATATTTAGACCCTAAACACAGGAAACACAGTTGGTCATTTATTTGTAACAGTGAATCTTTGACTTATCATGCGAACTTATTATAAAATTATTATAATTGTGAAACTTGTCTGCAATGTTCTTTGTATGTACGTAAGTCTTATATTCTATAAACAATACATTCATTGAAAGGTTAGTACGATTGAGTATGGTTAAGTTCATCTAGGTTTCGTGGTATTTAATAAGTTATGATAATTTATTTGTTTATCCAGTTAATTTAACTATTTAATTTATTTTTAACATGTTACTACAAAAAATATAGAATAAAAAACTGGTTATGCCAATACATTTGCTTTGTAATTTTGAATAATTTTGAATACTTTTTAAAGAATATACGAGCAATTATAAAAACAATCATTTTAAAACTTTTTAATTATGGTGATTAGGTAGCAGTTTTTTTAATAGAATTATGTAGAAAACATTAAAACTTATTAATTCTATTAATTTATATCTACAATTTCAATTTTTATCGTCGTTATTTATGCTGAATTTAGTATTTTAGTGAACATAATGTATTCTCTAGTATACATTTTTGTTATAGCACATTGTTTAATATAATTGAAATATCAACTTTAGTTGTTTTAATGACATATTATTTAAAGTGAATGCAAACAGAAATGGAATTACTTTTATGATATATAATATCACTTTAAGTCTGTACTTCAAACATTTACTTGATTTACTTTCGTTAGATGATGGCATTGCTTGAGGTAAATCGTGAACTACAAACGCAGTGTGCTGAGTCCCGAGCCTACATGGAAACTAATCTGGAGATGCTGAATGGGGCGGACAGCGCTATTGATCAGCTACAGAAGCGACTTGTGTCCGAATCCGAAAAGAGTAGAGTTCTTGCAAGTGAGTTGTGAGAATAGAAATAGGAATTCTTGTTTCTATATAATTTATTAATATATCTGTTTTTTCTTAGCAGTGATAGCACTTAGAATACTTTATTATTTTAAATTAGCACAATGCTTATTTATATGTGCCGATTTTTCAGCTTAATAATTCGACTATCGGTTTCAACAATCAGAATTTGTTATTGATATTAATTTTTAAATATGACTTGGATTTAGCATTTAGTATAACAGTCTTAAAAAATTGGGAACTTGTGAATTTATTTTTTTGTGAAAATTTTTTGTATTATTTATATTTATACGAACAATAGAGGTGAACGTATTAGAATTTTAGAGCCCAAAATATCATGTTATCACATTTTTCATTTCTTCCTATTTATAAAACGTATCATCGTGCTGTAAATGTTAATTTTTGAAATAAGAAATTTCAGCTAGATTGAATTTTGTCGCGATAGCGTGATAGTTTGTGTTAAACGTAATGTATTCTACTTTAAATTCATATAAAATATAATTTTTTAAGATACGTATTTTTCAACCTATTATATCCAAAAGTATGGTTTTTGAAACGAATTTGTGAACATATTTATTTTAGCAATTATAATTTAATTAATAACTATTTAATATATTATTATGCTTTTACGTGTGTTTAAATAAAAATAAAAACAATCAGTTGTATGATCATTTATTATATATAAAAAATATTATTACTATTAGTATAATAAATGATTGTTTTTTTTGTTTGTTTTTTAACTCTTTTTCTCTATCATAATTATATTTTACTTATATTGTTATATATTCTATGAAATGTGTTATATTTCATTTTATTAGTTCATTTATTATGTATACGTTGCACAAATTTAGAATAATTACTTGAAATTACACATATGCATTTGCGTAGCTGTCCTTTATTAAGTGCAATTAAGATAACATCATCCAAGGAAGGAAAACACCCATGAAGACTTACGTTTTATCGCCACGTTTTATTACGTTTTATTGGAATTTTCTAAAACGAAGTATATAGCAGTAGTGCGGTGGAGTCTCTGTAGTAGATTGTGCTCTTTATCATTATTTAAAACAAAATATCAATTACTTTATACTTTATTACTGTAATACATAGATACATACATAGGTATATATGCGTATCGCACTTATACCTTACTTTCAGTACACGATAAAATTCATACTACGCTTAAAAATATAGCAAATGTCATGATGTTAATCGTTGTATATTATAATTTTGTAACATTTTATAAAATAATAGCGGAAAATATGAATTCATTATCTTAATAATAATTAATTTAAATAAAAAAAGCTGTTATAATTTTCATTTTTGGTAATAATGTAAATTTTGAATTTACACAATATACTAAGGATCGATAATCTAAGCACAGTCAGTCGAAACATTTTAGCTCTATTTTTATCGTTTTCTTTTTTGTGTTTTTTAGTTATGTCAAATCTAATATTTATTAATTGTACGTATAATGTAGTCATTGTTTTTAATTCAACAAGAAAATAGTATTTTTTAATAATAATTGATGTAATTTAATATATTTTTTGTACCTCAATTAATTGTTGGTGTTTTGTATCTTTTCTCCGTTTTCTATTTTATTTATTCACTTGAAAAAGAATTAAATTATTTGTTTTATTTTCTGGCAGTAGAGTTTTACTGTATTCTAAAAAGCTTGTTTGGTGTACTTTGGTTTAGTGTAAACTTGATAAAGTTTCATAAAGTTGAACTTATAATTTAAAGTTTTATTCTTTGTTCTTCGTTAACTAATGATTGTTTCTCCTCTTCAGATCGTGTGGAGCGCATGCATCGCGAGAACCAGGCCGTAGTCAACGATGTAGAAGATATCATCGCGACACTGCGCACCATGATGACTTCCAAACCAGATGAGATCGACAGTGCTGAACTATTAACTAAGATGGAAGAGTTGGTAGGCAGGGTTCGGGAATTGGACATTGCACGGGAGTCTCTTGCTCAGGAGAACAAGAAACTGCAGGTTTGTACGCTTATTGTCTCTATTAAAGAGTTTTTTTTACCATTTCCCCAAAAAGTTATATAATTTCCGTCATTTTCTAATATATTATTTTATTACGAGAAGCATGCTACTAATAATTTTGGATTAGAAATATCCATAATTTTTAATTTAATAATTGAGAAACAGATGAAATTAAATTCTGCTTCATACTTTTAGTATGGATTACTAGCAGTACATGTAGGGCTAGACAATAATGCTTAGGCCCAATCGAGTGTCTTTAGTATCTCACATCCCTGGTGTTGGTGTCTAATAATTACAATTTCATGCACTGCCTTAAGACACAGGGGTTTTAAATATCCCTAATTTACCTCTGTGTTCTTAGTTAGAAAGTGTGTGTCGCTTTCTGGTTTAAATTATTAATATGTATACATGTAAAACATGATAGACGATTTTGAATTTATTAAATTAAATAGATACACAAATAGATGATTTTAACTTGCGTCTAACACATTCATGCCTGTAATTATTTTTATAATTTATCCAGCTCAGAGACCGCTTCCAACTCATAATGATTTTAACTGAATGAAGACTTCATCATTTTAAATATATGTTTATTTTTTAAATTTTTATTTTTACACTTGTCATGTTTTGGAAATTTATATGTATGTTTGCTTATAACATATAAAAACTAATTATATGTATATTCCTTCATTTTATCAAAATATTTACTTCTTCATATTTTAAATGTTGTTAAAATTAGTGCAATACATTTTTATTTGTGAAATGGTAAACTTGTCTGAAAATATTCAGTTAATTTTAACATTTACAAAATTAGAGAACGTTTCCAAGTCTAATATGTTTCATATGTCTAACTGTTCCAGCTGTTTCCTTAAACTAGAAAGTGGACAGATTTAAAAGGACGTTTGTAGAGTTAGGTATACTGTACGCATATTGGAGTTATACGTGTAGTACTTGATAATACTATGTACATACATTTTAATTTTTTTTCGAAGTTTATTTTGAGTGACTGCTATATCAATATTACACGATCATCACTAATGTATATGCTACATAATGGTATTGTGTCTCCGATTGAATTCAATGTCAACTAATGTACCCATTTACATACTAAGGCCTTTGCATGTATGTATCTGCGTGTTCGTTCATATAAAATTGTTAGCGTGGGCGTTTACTTGGGGTTTGGGTGTAGTTTGCTTCAACTCTTCAATCAATATTAATTTGATCGATAACACATACCATTCAGCGAAACAAAATTCTATACACGATATTCAGCTGTACACACGTCAATTTTGTAAAAGTATTTTGTTCTTTTTTACTATTGCTATTTGTTCTATTATAATATGTACATACTTTGTGGATTCTATTGCTATACTACACTGGATTATTATTCACTCTACATGCCACTATCTATTTAAAAGGAAAAAATAATACAAAAAGGTACTATCAATTTTTTTCCAGAAATTCTAGCTTAATTATTGAAAATATGAAATTATTATTTTCATTCTGTGAAATTAAGAAAAAGGGATTGCTGTAAATTTGATAAACTATAATATTGCTCTTAATTAAACAATTATAATATTGAATACTCGTATTTACGGTAAAATAAAATGTAATAATTAGACATCATATTAGATTTTAGCTTACAAATTTTGGAGTTCATAATACATTTTTTGTGTTTAAGTTCAATATTTTGGTTTAGATATGAAATTATAAAATGATCAGAAATGGTTTTAATCATGGGAAATTTTTTTACAATTATTGCGATATTACATATTATTTCTCATTTATAATTATAATATGAAACAAATAACGTATATTTTGCTTTTTTATAATAAAGACAATTTTTTGTATATATTATTATGTTATTTTAAGCATCATAGATAATGAAAACAATTTATAAAAAATATAATCTAAGTAGCGTTAAATACATATTTTTACATACCACAAATGTATATCTTAAATATAATTACAGATTTGATTAACCTAAGATAAAAGTCTGTTATTTTAATAAAAACTAATCTTATATTTTTGTTGACCAGCATTTGCATTTGTATTTATACTATTTTTCGTATCATATAAATTACTGGAGTACTTTAAATAATTTATCCAAGCAGAATTAGTTCGACAGTTTGATCCATTTGCACATAATAACTAATTTCGGTAAAGCTTTCTGTTTCTAGCTCTGTTTCTATATAATAATTAGAATGTTAATAGCAATGGTGGAATGAATGGACTTAGTTTGTTTTAAAAAGAGTAAATCTTTAAATATTGTAATTAGAGTATATTTTTATTAGAGTGTTTGAGTTTCATAGGTGCTTATATATATATATTTTTTTCTTTATTGCTTGTTGTTTTATTACGAATAATTATAAAGAAATGAATATAAACATCGAAAGCTGTACATTATATGTATGAAACACATTAAAGAAACATAAAAACAAATTTAACTGCTTGAAGAAATTATGTTTATATTGACTAACCCGTATCACACAATATAACATTTATATTTGACATTCATTATACAATTATAATAGGTGATTCTAGGGTGAATGTAAGGGATTCTTGGGTAAATACAGTCGACAATTTTATTTCAAAGTGACTAAATTTATAATTTAGTTTGGATCATTTGAAAGGGAAATTGTCGATTACTTCTGCATCCATCATCCATCTTTCAGAACCAACTCTCTAAACTTCTGACGACCAGTAACTCGGGGTCAGCAGCGGCAGTTCTGCCCAACATGATCGACTTGGCAGCGATGTCGGGAAAGCCGCTTCAATTCGAATTCGAGACTCGACTGGCACCTAACGGTTCTATCGAGGGCTGCGTTCGTCTCCGACAGGAGGGTGAGGCTGGTGAACCTCTCCATCTCGACTTCAACATGCATCTCACAGACGATGGTGGTGGTGCAGGAGGCAGCAGTGGAGGTGTCAGTGGTTGTGCAGACGGTCAGCAACAGGCGACGGTGGCGGCTTCCGCCCTGTGCAGTCTCCTGAACACGGCAACTCCTTGTACCACACGCTTCAGTCATCCGACCGTACTGCCGTCGTCGCCACGATCTCGACAACTTCACGATTGGAATACAAACAGTGTGACCTGTGCCGCCGACTACGAGGACAGTGCCGATTCGGAACCCGTAACAACCACAGAAGACTCCTCCGTTGATCAAGAATAGTGGTCTAGAATAATTCTTTCCAAAGCGGCAATATCAACATTTAAATAAAATACTAAACATTCAAAAAACAAACAAGCCCATACACTTTCCTGAATTAAAAATCGCGCTAGATTATCTCGAGATTTTGTATTTATCTGCTGGCAATACTTATTTATCTCTTCACATATCTTTCCACAATTTTTACTGCATAATTTATTTACCGTGATCTTATGTACATATAGACATGCAGATATACCTACTATATTTTTACAAAATTATCTGATAAATACCTACATATTTACACTTGCAATGACATGTATCTATTGTATGGCACACTTTAGACTTATTGTGAATATTTGTGTCATACACTTTTTCACTGTAATATTTAGGTGTATATAGAGGCAAGGTATGTGTATTATATAGAATGTGAATGATATTTCAAAATAATATGTTTAAAAGGGATATATTCGTATATATGTGCAATTGTTTATACATAGCACATTCTTAGATATTGTATTTAAAACATGAAAGGTTTTAGCCAAAATATTTTTAGAGATTTATTATATGTAGGTTATCTCATTAGAAGTTATCTATCTTATATTTTTTGTATAATTTAATTTTTACTATATCAATATTTGTTTCGTTGCAATAATACTATTGTATATATATATTTAAAACAACTTGTTTCTTTTTTCTGACTTGTTTTCTGATTATTTTAACATACATATCCTTTCCGTTGTAAAATATACTTGTTATATTAATAATTACAATAAAGGTCATATATAGATATTATATTTTACTTCTTTTTACTAGATACGCATTGAACGTCTAAATGGTAGAATAAATGTAATAATTTATATGCACAAAAATATGTAGGATGTAAATAATGTAATGGTATATAAAAATTGCACAGCAACTATACTTAATATATATTTGATTTTTAATATAATACTCTGACGCATAAGTATTATGCGTATGATTAAGGTGGAGTGCGAAAACCATCTTAATTCGTGATCCATGATGAAATTAATCATATAAATTGAAATAATTTTAGTAAAATAATATTTTAAATGATTACTTCAAGTACAGATATCGAAGTAGTATTTGTATATTTTATTAGGAAACTCATTGGAGATTAATTTGTGTATTTTCATTATTTCATAAAGGGCTTCTCGTTTTTATTAAATTTAAAATCAAATTGAAGATCTTGTCGACTTCGGAGGTTTTCTCTTTCCACTTTAAAACTACCAAAACTGCGGAGGAAGCATTTGTTTAATCTTCCGACACTGTATCTGTATATGGTATGATTTAAAATTATATTAAAGTTTTAATTTAAAATTTTATAAACCTTGCCTATATTTTATTTTACACCTAATTGTATATAATTAAATATACATTTACTTTCTGTAAATTACTTTATTTCTGATTCAAAAACTAGGTATTTACTTTTAATTAGAATAAAAAAATAATTATAGGAAAATATTTGAGTTATGTTTCACATGTGTTTAAACAGATATTTATTATTAGTGTAACTGTATTAATTATAGAATAATATAGCATATCATTACTATAATCTATTCTTCCTCTTGGGTATTATTGATTTATAAAATTGTGCGTGCAAATATTTATATATATCTATAAAAGATAATGTAAGTATCTGACTAGATATCTTTTTCGTAAATATATTTGCCAGCCGTATTTTTGGAAAATATATGTATAATAAAAAATAACTATCATGCTATACAGCCATACATATTTGTATATATATTGATTAATTTCTATGGTTATAGCACACATAAAATCCGTTTTTAATTTGCATTAATATTATATATAATATTTTACAAAAGATATAGATGCAAATATATATATTAAAAACGAATAGCAAATTTTTTAACAAGCAAAAAAACTCTCTCTCTCTCTCTTTATAAAGATAAAATACTTAGTTTACAGCTTATATATATTATAAAGTCAGCTTGAATAATGCTTTAGACATGAACTTACAGATTTTTCTATAACAATGTAGAGCAATTTCCTACACTAGGATGCTAAATTATTTAAATAGCATATTCTATAAATCAATTCTCATCTTAGACAATTACATATTTCTTTTGTTTTTTACCTTAGAAAATGGCAAAAGATTCCGATAAAACATCAATATGTTCTTTTGTTTTGAATATGTTTGTCAGAATATGGCATCCAACTTATATCATTTACGGTTCTTACAGCACTATGATTTCTTCTAAAGTTTTTTTATTGGTATTCTAAAAATAAATTATTTCTTCTATTTAGTATACTTTTACTAAGTAGCTTGTATGTGGATTTTTTCAAATGTTGCTACTAACATTAGCCTCTTCAAAACTCTGTATTTTATTAGGAAATGAAATTTGTGGACTGAGTTTTGAAGAAGCTAATGTTAGTAGCAACATTTGAAAAAATCCACTTTTCATTTTCTCTTTAATAGTCGACAATTTGCTGCTGCTTTTTATGTTAACGATATTGTTTGCCGACCAAACAACACCAGAACTATTTTCGTCAAAAGCTATGTTATACGTTATAAAAATAGTGTCATGGGTTACACCAAAAATTTGAGCACATATTGTGTGTTATAAAATAAATATGGGTGTCTTACTAAATAAAATGTGTATTACGTAGCAAAAGTTGTGTATTGTATTTATTTTTAAAATAATGTTTAATATGTTTCAACAATTATTTGTAACAGAATGGTATGATTAAATTTTGTACTGTTTCATTAATATTCTGAGTTATTTTAATAATTATTTTTTATATATCAACTTTTTGTTTAACTTTTTGAATTACACAATATTTTGAGTAGTACCAATTCGTGTATTCCGTGTAAAATACTTATTATATAGGTACATACTTAGCATAAATGTCTTACAACAGAAACATGAGTGAACTATACAAATAGACGTGTGTTATATTTATAGATTTTACATGGACATCTAGAAACTATAGATTTGGCTCTGATTTGAGTGGCTCCAATTGGCCAGATTTTAATATGAATAACGTCACCGATTGAGGCCATCATTAGTTCTAATGCAGCTACATATTATTTATTCCTTCAATATTCGCAATGAGAATAAACATTAAGGTTCTAGTCAGAGACAAATAAGCAGCTATTATTAGTTTTTTTTTTTTTTTCCCTGGCTGACATGTGTCACAAAAGGTTTCTGATTTCGTAGATGAAGTTGGCGATATCTCTTATTCTGGAGTCGTCCTTCAGGTCCAACACACTGTTGATTTTATTGTTTCTCCTGGCAATCCT
>JAYRBW010123568.1:0-16766 GCA_036023295.1 Invenusta paracnida | reverse complement strand
GTATTAAAAGGTATTCGTAATAATACAGTTAATGAAATATTATTTTAAGATTTAGCTTTATATCTTTAAAATCTTTTAAATTAAAGGATTGAAAGATTGAGTTATATATTTTGTCTTATAGGTAAATAATATTTAAAGATTGTCTAGTGGTATTTAGAAATGGTTGTATATTTTATAAATAAGAAGATTATGTAGTGTACTTTTAAAATGATGTAAATTGGAAGATTGAGCACAAAATCTATACAATATTTATATTTATTATTAATATATATATAATATAATCAAGTTTTTTTAGTCATAAACCTATATTATATTAACTAAAAGATAATAATATTTTATTGTTAATCATAAATTATTATTTATCTTAATTTAGTGAATAATACTTTTATATATATTTAAGTATAAGATATTAAGTTGCATAGACCTTATATTTGTAGTAGCTCAAAGAATAAAGTTTCTTCTTTAATTAATGTTTGAATATATTTCAAATTATTTAGGCTTGCTCATGGTTATCAAGGGCATAACCATACATATGTAACGTATGCATTTCTGTATAGTAAATATTTTTATGGCACCTAAATGACCCTATTAATGCTGTTCAGAATAAGTTTCTTTATGTCAAATTTCAGATACTTTATTTATTTATGCTTGTTTTTATTTAGTTTTTATTTTAATTCATCTAAAAAGAAATGCAATCTTGCCTGAGCTTCAAAGAAAGTATCAATATTGATAAGTCTTCTATTGGAAAAGCAAGATAACAAGTCATCCTATTACAATATCTGGGAAATATGTGCACATTTGCCACATAATTTGAGTTTAAAGTTACATCACTTCATACTGCTGGCAGCAAAACTCAGTAAATGTATATATTAGTGGCAAATCTAAAAGTGTACTGGTGACACAATATATTTCATCCATTTATAGATCACTTCATCATCCAACCTGATGACAGGTTGTGCAGGCCAACATGTCCTTCCTTTATTTGTTGATAAATTAACAGAGGACAAGTGGGAAATGATTAAGACAGAATATTCCCTATTTCTGCCATATCTAGAAACAGCAGACACAGAGCTGGAAACCTGGAAGCATTATATACAAAGAAATCCAGATTACCAGAGATCTAAAAGAGAGTGTTATTGTCACAAGGGCATTGTTCCCAAATTTATATTTTATCTTTCACATTCTCTTCACAGTGCCTGTTTTAACAGTCATAGCAGAGAAGTCATTCAGGGATTTATGTTGTCTGAAGATTTATCCTTGGAATAGTATGACAGATCAATGACTGTCAAGCTTAGTATTGCTACATACCTATACACCAAGACATCTATGTAGATATTGACACTATCATCAAACAATTTGATGCCTTAAGACATTACAACATTGATAATATATTTTATTAGATAATTTAGACTTTTGATATTATACAGATGGTCTAATAAAAGCAACCATAATGTGTGAATGACTATATATAACTAATCTTTTATTGTAGCAATATGTCTTGAACAGTTTGACCATGAATATTTTAAAATTATTTTATATATATATAGATTCTCTTCCTCATATTGAAATGTATATCTTTCTGAAATGAATTTTGTTTGACTAAATAAAATATTGCAAATATAATTATTTTGTTTTTAATGAAATCAGCTTGGTAAGAAATCATACAATTCAGTATAGAGTTAAATATATAAAAAAGATGCCCATCCAAAAGTTTACATATATTTTTTCAAAGTTTAGCAACATGTTTTTTTATTTAATATGTAAAATTATATAAAAAAACACTTCTTATACTATTGCTGTTCTGTCTATTTTCAACTCATATAATATAGTACAGGCTCTATATTATATAACAAAGTTATTAGAATTATGGGTGATTGTGGAGTTCTTGGCCACAAATTAAATTGTTTTCAAAAAATAAATAAAACATAAAAAACAAATTAATTTTTTTTTATATATTGTAATACTATTTTAAAGGATAGTGAGATGCTTGATAATTGGGGTGTGGTTGTGGCCGCCAGCTTTTAGCAGTATATAGGGGTTACTTGTTAAACATTGAAAAATAAAAAATAAATGTAATTAACAAACATATGAATTTAGTAATATTATAAAACATGACAAATCATCATAATATAGTCAAAAGATAATAATAGGGCTTATTGTTAAATGTAAAAAAAAAGTAATTAACAGTAACCCCTATACACTACTAAAAGCTGGCAGCCACAACTACATTACCATTATAAAGCATCTCACTATCCTTTACAATAGTATTATAAAATATAAATTTAATTAAATTTATTTTTTGTTTTATTTATGCTTTATTTATTAAATTTTTTTTATTAATTTATGACAAAGAACTCTACAATTGCTGAATTATGTTATATATGTTGCCTACTGTAAGCAAATTTATACTGTTTGCAAACTGTTTGTACCATTTGAGAATGGTATAAACCATTGCTGAATGGAACTGTCTTATGTCTAATTGTTGATTATTTGTAATATTCGACCTAGTAAATTCAATCTTTTGATCAATTAAGTTATTAAAATGAATAATAATTGTTATATTTTAAAGAATTATGTATAATCTAATCTTGTGGTTGTTATGATTTATTTATAATCTGAAGTCATAAACTTGATATTCACCAACTGCATGACTGCAATGAATGGTTGGAGGATACAATATGCTGTATCCAATGGTACAAACCATTGGCAAATGGATCAACTGTCTTATGTCTAATTGTTAATTATTTATAATATTTGACCTAGTAAATTCAGTCTTTTGATCAATTAAGTTATTAAAATGAATAATAATTTTAAGGCATTTTTAAGAATCATGTATATTGCTTAATCTTGTGCCTGTGGTTGTCACAATTGATTAATATTCTGAAGTCATAAATGTGATATTTGCCAACCCTTTGTACCGTTGGAAACAGCATATTGTATCCTCCAACTGTTTGCAAACAGTACAAATAGTACAAATTCACTTATGGTATGCAACATAATTAACAAGTAACTCCTCCTATACAGTATACACTACTAAAAGATGGCAGCCACTTGCAGCTGCAACCACACCACAATTATCAAGCAACTCACTTTCCTTTACAGTAGTATTACAATTTATAAATTTAATTACATTTATTTTTTGTTCTATTTATGTTTTATTTATGGCCAAGAACTCACAATTGCTAAATCTTTTATCTGCCACTGATAATAGACATTGTCATTAGTTAATTTAAACATTTACATATAGACAACATAATTTAATACTAATAGAATTTAATAAATATTGTGTAAATGTAATCTTTATAATAGTATTACTATTAGTATATATGAATGTTAGACTAGTCAGTCTTTTATTCCCACAAACTCAAAGGACATTTAAGTTTTAACTATATTATAATAGTTTTATAAATATACAATATAGTATCTGTAATATGGTACACAAGCTAAATATATTATTATACTTATAGTTATGCCATGGACATGGATATAGTTTATAGTTTTAGTATAGACTATGCCTGTCTATGGCTATGGCTATAAGTATACTATACTCTTCTATACTTATAGACATAGTAATGTATATGAGCTGAACTTAGTTATTATCATACTCATAGTTATGTTAATCATATGTTCAAAGAAAATATCGCCAACATCAATAATAATCTAGACTAGATATTTTAAATATATATTTCATTTGTTTACCAGGACTCTCGAGAGTGGCAGGCTTTCTTCAACTATATCCATCGGTTGAATAGGGAAAAATAAGGAATTTATTTGAAATTTACAACAGTTATGGTTATTTCATAATTTAAACGTAAATTGGTTTATATTCTTTATTATATTTCTAAAATGATAGCAGCCTTATAGGAGTGGTAGATGCAATCAATACATCTCAGTCGTTTAGTTGATACAAATTAAACAGGAGCATTGCAGAAGAATAATAGAAAAATAAGTATAAACAAACCTGTTTATATATTTTTTGATAAACCATCAATATTAGATACACATTATCCTTTTTACAGTCATCAAACTCAAGCATTTCGAGACCTGTAATTAAATATAACGAATAAACTATCTATTTATGTACAATCCTTTTATAAAATATTCTTGTGAATTTAAAAAACTTATAACTTTTTTAAGCGTTTTATTACCAAGTTCACTGTACATTTATTTTCTAAATATTAATTAATTGCGTGGTTTTCACAAAATATAAATATTAGAGAAATAAATTTTAATATATCTATTTATATATATAATTTTCACCTTATTTCATCTGAAACGTATTGCGTAGTTTGGATAAATTTAATTATTTCTATGTTAGTTTTAGTAATTATTACATATTTCACAGGGTCATAAAATTGTATCGACACATATTTCAATTCCACTTGATTATGATTTTTTAATTTGGAAATTTAATTTATTTGCTTAATGAAAATGTTTTATTTGTTAATAAAAATAAATAAATGCCTATTGGTTATTAATTATTTACAAGTTTTATTTACGATATTTTAATAAATATTGTACAGTTATTTTATATACTGCTCGAAAATTTCGTTAAAAATTCTCTTTATAAAAGGATTTTTTCTAATTCAAGTCCTCGACATACTGCGCATTATGTAAACACAGTTGTTTAGAACTTGTATATATACAGTTGTATCTATAACTATATGTCATGTATATAAACATTCTGCAGTCTGTAATTACCTTAGATTAATATTGAAAAATTATTTTCATTTTTAGTCATTCATTTTAATTAATCACATATTATTGAGTATGTATAATTACATACCGAACGTACACAATTATTTTTTACTTTAAATTTTTGAATTTTAATTAGAGAATTGGACAAAATATTTATTATTTTTAATACAATTATAAAACTAATCATAAAATAGGTAAATATTATTTATATATAAATTTTTACACATACGTATTTTTATTTAAGTATTATTTAACATTATTGTTGTAGTACTATTAGTAGGTATTGTTTATATTTTTATCTATAATTTAATCAGTTAATAAAATTTCAGAAATTTAACCAAGGAAACTACTGAATCTACATACATATTCATGATAGTATGTTACTTTATTAATTTGTGACTATGAATTAATTTAACTAGTTTATTATTAAAAACTGCTCCGAATAACTATAATAACCTCCAAAATGTAGAAGCTGTGTGTAATCTATTTTGAGTATTACGTAATCCCTACAACAAAGTGTCCAATTGAATGTCTCTAATTCGGAAGGCAATTATAGGCTTGACATGGACAGAAAAAATTGACACATGCGTTTTCGGCTAGGTACTCAACAATTACAGATTTCAAACGCAGCTACATTAAGTGTGTTTTTCTCTCTCACCCTATCTAAAGTCTGTGTTATACCTCTTGCATGTGTCCAGTCATCTCCATAGTGATATTGATTAAAGTTGAATATCACATGACACACAGTAGGTATACAAGATCGCTATTTTATATTTGAAGTGAACTAGTTTAGTTCAGTGCGTGCGTTCGACATTTTCGTTCATTACTATGCGAAAATTAACTCAAATTCAGCAAATTCAGATAACAATATTGCAAGGGGAAATGCATTCCATCACCATCCTTGCAGAGCTCTTCAATGTAACCAAGTTTACCATCAAGCAATTGAACTCTAGAGTCCAGCAGACTGGGTCTATGGCTGACAGAGTCGTTTAGGGCGTCCCAAGGTGTCCAGCGCACGCCAAGATCGCCACCTTCGTCGTATCAGTAGTGGAAACCCAATTTTGTTAGCCAGGACTCTCCGCAACCGATGGATGACAGACAGAGCGGTTAATGCATCAGTGACTACAGTGAAGTGGAGGCTTGTGAGCTTTGATCTTCATGTAGCAGGACAGTGCCCGGCTCATACGGCTGCTACAATTAACACTGCGATTCCTGCCGAATTCGGCAAGAGAGAGTCTCCCTTGGCCAGCACAGAGTCCTGACCTGAACCTCATAGTGGGGCTATCTGAATCACATGGGGCTATCTTAAGGACGTGTTCTTTAGCCTCTTCATCTTGTTACAATGGAAGAACTAAAAGCACCAGTCCACGGGGAATAGGCTAATATTCCAGCGGTTGTGATCACCAACATTATTGTGTCTGTGGCAAGGCGCCTACAGTCAGTTGTTGCTGCTCGTGGTGGCCATACCAAGTACAGGGAATACTTTAAGTTAAAGTATATTAAAGTAGTCCCTGACCAAGTATTAGCCAGTTTCCCAATTTTTCACCCTTTCTGGGAACGCTAAAATGATTATTTTCATGGCTAACATATGCTGATTGATACCTTTGTGTACTAAAAATGTTTTAATTAAATCATTATTAATAATTAATAAAGTTTAAATGTTTTAGTAAAAGTTTGATAACAATAAAATTTAAAAATGTGTAAAAATTCTTTTGGTCGGGATTGTATATATATATAAATAAATATATATTCACAATTGAATAAGAATGACGAGAGTTCTCACTTAGTTAATTTAATGAAGAATTTAGTATTTTATTAATTTTTCTACTCTTAAAAATTCACAACATTTATAAATATTATTATAAAATTTGTGTAATTCGTATTTACAAATGGTTTCATACTCCATTTGCTGGACACCTTGCTATCAGTAGTATAAGATTTGAATGTTTTGTGCATTTTATCTACTTGAACAGCCATACAGAATACAACTTACCCAAGTCTGGAACTTTACTTAATTTGATCAAGTGAAAATGTAAGGCAGCAATTTGGCTATCTCCGTTTAACATTTTTGAATTAGAGCAAAAATATCCCTCATGTAACGCAGTATTTTTGAGTGAAAGCTCTCATCAATTATTAGTCTATGATTTACACTTGACACACACATATTTTAATATTAATGCGTAATTTATTGCGAAACCATAAATAACGAATACTATGCAAATATATTCGCCGCGTAATAAACCTATCTTTTATTCTCATCTGAATCCCATACAAATCATATAATGGCACATAAGTGAGATTGTTCTGAAATAGTTTACCCATTGTAAGTTTAATAATCGCGAATATTTGCATAATAAAGACATTTGTTCAGTTATTTATCAACTATATTTTGTTAAATAATAATAATAATATATATACCTACACTCACATATTGCAGTCAGATTATTTAATTACTGAAATTGTAACATATAAAGCACACAAGTATAATTATTAAAGACGACTAAATTTTGTCCGCAAACGACCTGGAAAATACACATGGACATAATAAAAGCAATGTGTAGACATCAAAAAAAGTTTTCGACCATTCGCATCCGCATTGAAATATCCCTTGTAGCAAGAACGAGAGTCTCACTCTATACCCAAAGTTTCAGTGCAGTCCTAAATTGTACAAAGGTTTCCATCTTTATATACTGCTGCTTAAATGGCGTAATAGGTACGTGCAAGTTTAGCACACAGTGCACTAAAACGAGGACGCATTGATGTAGGAAACAGGAAGTCCGCATCTCAGGTTGTGTCCTGTACAAGGATCACACAAGAATCGCTGTCTGGGAAATTCGAAACATCTGGCGAACTTGTGTTTACGATCAGTGCATGTGTTCGTTAATGATCTGTGCAATAATTGTGGGTACATATATATTACCTACAAAGGTGGACGCATTCAAATTAGTCGTATAATATGCAGTATAATATTATTTGTAAGACACGTTTATAGTGCAATTTTGGCATATAATAAAGATTAGTAGCTAGTAGCAGAAGATATTTTTATAATTTATCTACTAATCCAATCCTTCTTTACACTTGGTAGAAGATGTCATCTCATGCTTTTCAAGGCAATTGGAGTGGATCTATATTATCTATACATTTTACACATATTGCAAGTTTTATATAATTACTAATTGTCCTACTTATAGGAATAAGATATTGAGCAAAGCATATACTATATGTAAGCATGATAAATTGAATGGTTTGTGCGGCACCTTTGCACAGTTAATTGGACAGGAAGTAAAGATACCAACTAGGTGAAAAGCCAGACATCCGAGCAGAAATATTGGATGACCATATTATTATTGATGTGATACACACATAACTATTGGAAACTTTGGCCCGAAATAATAGTGGTTAAGAGGTCACGATTATATCCTTAACCATTGGAAACTAACTTTTGGGGGTGCATAATTGATTGGGTCACAATCTAATGCGGTATTTATAACAACACATGTATTATAAATTACATCAATTCACCTGCTTGTATATCAAAATTTCGTTATCATGACTTAACCGACACAAATTTTAAACTGATTAGGTGTGAGGAAGTATTGTTCACTGAAGGTAGGGAATCAAAGCATGGACATTCACTTGTGTATTATATCAGACTGAATCAGTGTATCCATTCTTGGTTTTCACGTCTACAGAATTGAACTTTGCTCGCGGTGGAGTCAGTCCAATTTTTACAATTAAGCAGTATATACATCCCACTTAAAATATTTAGAAGGCTAGCAAGACTATTCAATTGCACTAATCGCATCTGACATTGATGTAAGACTTTATCTTTTAGTTTTTTAAACATTTTAAAATAAGAAGAAGACTATTGTTTAATTCGAAGTGCAAAGATAATAATACGCTGTCCGACCGTAGTGTTGTTATTCTGGAAATTTATCTGACAGACACAGTGGTGTTAAATTTCTTGGAAATGCCACGATTTCGGAAAGTATTTCTGAGAATGGAGATTTTTGGTATGCTTCTCTGGCTTCTAATGCAAAGTGTGGTAAGATTCTTTGCTTATAAATAAACGAGATTGATTTAAACTATTGTACGTTATTAAATTGTAAAACAAAAAACGTTTACCATGAACATTTTTTAGTAAAATAATTCCCATTGCATCACGAAATTCACCTTAAAAAGGCGCTATTTTGTAAACATTGCAGGCCTAACTTAGCTATCGTATCTCATGGATACAGTGCCGTAGCACGAATTTTGACTGAGAGGGGGGGGGGGGCGCGCTCTTAGCACTTCCCCTCACCCATTTTTGTTCGAGCTTATATAATTTAATAATTATAAAAGAGCTTACTTATAAAACTTACTTATAAGTAAAAAAGCAAAAAGATTAAAACAAAATTACTCCCCATTGAGGGGGGGGGGGGCTCGCGTCACGCGCACCCATTGAGGCTACGGTTACTGTGGATACGATGTAATACGTCATGAATACAAGCGACAATCTTACTTTGTACTTCCGATTTACGTACTCGTTAACCTTTTTTCGAAGATATCATTCAAGGCGTTATTCCAGCTTGTTAGATCGGTGGCAGTATATTATTATTTTCTTATTTTTATATTTTTTCTTACAATAACAAATCAGTTAGGTTTATAATTCTAGTAATTCAGATAATATATACTTACATATTATTACATTATATAAGCGAACATTACAATGTATCATTATTAAACAAACTATATACTTATGTTCAAATAAATTTAGTTTATCTACACTCATAGAAATCGTTCGAATCTTTAAATTTACTTCTAATCTGCTCTTCATTCACAAAATTTAATGACTTTTTATTCGAAGAAAATCTCATTACAATAGCAACATTCAGTGGATTGTTTAACTGAAAATGGAAAAAGCTAAAGGGTCTTTGCTCAGTGCCTATTAATATGAATATTATTCTATATAAACAGTACAACAATTACTCTAGTTTAGTATAGATATAATATAAGATTATTATAAGATGAAATATTTACTTGGGACTTTAAAGGATTCATACACAATAATAAAAATAAAACAGATTTTATATTCGGCAAAATTAAATTTCGTAAAAATGAAAATTGTACAATATTAAACATGTCTCAAATTGCTTGGATTCCCATAATGTCATTTAATAAATAACTAAGATACAAAATAATTCCATTATCAATGAATGATTGAGGTATATCATACAAATTCACAATTGCAAGCAATTGTTGAACTGTTTCTTTATTATTATACAAAATACAAATTTATCCAAAAAATATAATATTGGTAATCACTCCAAATAAAGTGTGATTACAAAAATGTGAAATTTAGCCTTCATAAATATTAGTTAATGTTAAAATGCTTTACTTTAACACACAATTGGAACGTTAATATATATGAAAATAATATGAAAATGAATATGTAATATTTGCATTTATTAATATAGGCTACCATGTCAGATTCAACAGCAGTCAATACCACCATTCCTTCTGGTGACAAAGATTTAAAATCAAATTATGACAACCCAGAAGAGGAATTATCATCTACCTACTACTGGTCGTCTGTCTCCCCATCCTCGACTCAACGATCTTCAGTAACAAAACCAGCTAAAGGGATCGTTCAGGATTCCCCTGTAAAGACGCCCAAGTCACCAGTTGTAAATTCAACCACGAACATCACAAAAATCACCGACAAAGCTTTGCCGATAAGAACACGCCCAGAAGACAATTTGAGTGTGACAACTTCCGAAGCTGGTTCGGTATCCTGGTCAGAGAAAACAAGTAATCTCTCTAATTCCGAGCCAACGACACCAACTACCAGCACCACGTACAGTGAATTTTCTGTTGCCACTAGTGTGGCTGAATTGAACTATTCGACGAGTTCACAGAACTCCCCTGAATCTCCTGAAATGTCGAGAGGGTCTCAATCAATACCAGACACGGCACCAGCTACACTGAATCAAACGGGAATTGATTCCAATCGGAGTAAAATTCCTGTAAATGTCACCGAGGCAATGTCAGTTCAAGAGGTTTGGTCTGAAGTAAGTTCACAAGATGTCAAAAGGGGAAAATCAGCCAACATGACGTCCTTCAATTTGGGAGAAAATAATAAAACAGATTATGTAAGTAATACACTGATGATGGAATATAACTCAACGGAAAGTAAGAAAGATTCTGGCCCCACGGGTCTGAGTCATCAAGATGCCATTGCAGGTATTATTACACTTTTGTTATTCATATATTTGTAAAACATATATTTTATATAACCGAGTAAGCCACGTCATAGAATTGAATTTGTGATTTTGTAGTATAGTCATTTAATTTTATACGAAATGAAATATGTCATTATAGAACAGCATACCTACAATGCAGAATAAATATTTTGTTATTGAGTTATCCAAATAAACACATTTCCAGAAAGTGATTCTATATTATTATGTAATACTATAAGTGTAAAACCAAATTAGTTTTGTATTATTAAATTATATTAACAACATATTAAGATACACGGACAACGTTTTATTCACTTTTATTTTAAATAAAATTTATTATTTAATATGATTACTTCAATATATCTTACTATTATTAGTGATTACTTATTGTTATTGGTAATACTATTTAGTTCATATAAAATAGAGAGGCTACTCTGCAAAATCTAATATTTGATAATTATACATTTAGATCAAGTTTCATTTCATTTTACAGTTCAATTCTTCATCAGTATAGATTTTTAGGTGTTTTCCTAATATTGGTACTATAACACTCTAAAAGATTTACACGTATATATGCTACTTATACGTATTATAATACAATCTAAAGTAATTATAAAAAAGTTAAAAAGTTGTTGAAGTATGTGAGATAATAATATATCAAATACTTTAAATAGATGCAGGAAACCCAGTCCACTAATTCCGTTTCAATATATTCTTCTTTACGAGTAATCTTATAAAAGAATAAATTACTTCTTCTCTCTTTAGAAAATGTCACAGAAGTTCATTCTACAAGAAATGAAACGAACCAGACTGAGGTAATTTGACACTTTTGGAATTATTTCTTTTATCTCTAAAATGAAAAAATTATAAAATGACCTCTTTCTTCTCAGGTGACACAGAAATCCTTCGAATTGAAGAGCTCAAAAAACTATTTATGGACTTTGGTGAATGAATCTGAATGTCTAGAGGGTAATGTCTCCAAATGTCACTTGTCAACCAAATTGACGATTTCTTACATATAACTGCGTCTTGAATTTATTTCTCGATTAATAATTGTATCGTTTAGCTTAGCGTTTGTATAGCTTCTTGGAATTTTGTATTTGACATGCATATAATATTGGAGATATAAATATAGATATACATATATACAGAATTGATTTATAAAAATTAATCATTTTGATGTAAATTTAATAGGCAATAGAAATTGATAATTTATTTGAGTATATATTTGAGTAATATTTATATATATTTCATAGTATATAATCTATTTGACGTAAAATATCTAAACATTGATGATCAGAAAATGTTTTATATATCCATAGGATGGAGAACAGTTAATTCATAGACTATTATTTTAACGAAACATAGATCAAACGTTTTCTTCAAAATCCGTTGACTTCATAAAGAATATTAATATTAGTTGTTTGTAAATATACATTTGATATAAGTTGAAATTAACAAACTACTAGATACAATAGGAGAAAAGAAGGCAACCGAATAAAATAAATGAATATAATTTTAAAATACGGATTTATTTGTCCATATTCTTTCTGTCGACAACATACGAAAATTACAATTATATTCAGTAAAGATTACTATTTTTTAAAGTAAATCTCTAATATACATAATATGACGAACATATAAGATAAATTAATGTTTATTTACAAAATAAAAATAATACATTAAAATTGTTTGAAATACATGAAACCCGTTTTCTTCTATCATAAAAAAATAAAAAATGATAAAAATACAGACAAGGTTTAAACAAAACATCCACTTACACTGTATAGATTCATATAATACCTATATATTGACGTTGTATGTCATAAATACGTGTACACCTGTGAAGTTTTATAATAATTAGTAATGATGCAAATTTTAATAACTCAACGCACTTCCAGGTATTCAATTCCTAACTTGGAAATGTTTGGAACAGGGAACAAATCTCTTCTCGGAAGATAGAGGCAGTAAATGTAATTCTGTTGAGAAACCATCCAATGTGAATAATTGTTCCGTCATCCCGAGCCATGTCAAAAGGTAACTCTATAACCTGCGATATGGGCTGCGATAACAGTATTATGCAACGTAACCTCCAATGCAAATATTACTAATAACGTTTGGCATTTTTATGGTCTCTTTAGCTTCCGGATTCGCATGCGTGTCATGAGCGTTTTTTGTTTACATATTAATACTAGAATTGTAAACATTCTGCTGCCAGAAAATTCTTATTACAATGCATGAGATACATGCAGAGTGCATGTTTACCTATTTGATATATTTTATGTAAAATAAAATATTTAGTTTATACTTTCATATCTGTATATTATGAGACAAATAATTACCCATGTATTCTTGATATTTTAAATGCATTCAAATTCATATATAATAATATTGTATATATATATATATAACGATGTATGTATATGACAATCATAATTTCAAGTGAATGATTTGAAAAATATTTAATAAATTATTTATGCTAAAAAGAAGTTTTATTTTTTAAATTCATAAATTCCTTAAAGTCATTCGTATATTTTTAAATTTACAGAAACATAATTTTCAAATAAAAAATTAATCATAGTAAAAATGCAACAATGCAAATATTATACAGAACACATCTTTTCATGATAACATATTCTACATTGTCATTGAAAAGTAAAAATAATTCTTGAATATGTATGTATATATTTATTTAGACAAATATATATTTAACAGATTTAAAAAAATATTTCATTAATTACCTTTCATAACCAATAAAAATAAAGAATATTAAATATAAATTTCAGAGACTTTTCAAAAGCAGAAGAAACAACAAACGTTTACGCCAATAAATCAGAGCAGGACTCAAACAACCAAATGCGATTATCAGTTGAGGAGAAATTCGAGGCAACATTACAGAACTCAACGCAAGGAGAAACTATAGGAAGCTTCAATGAAACTTCTGAGCAGACAGTTAGACAAGTTATTGAGGAAAACATTAATCACAACGATAAAGTAAATATATTCAGAAGCTATAATGAGACTGATGTCGAGTATACTGATACCAGCTCTAATAGAACCTCCACAGAAGCCCCTTCTTTAATATATAAGAGTGAAACTGCTAACGACACTGTTACTAGCTTTAATGGAGCCGACAAAGAAGAATTTGAGAATGAAACAACCACATTTACCCCAAAAACAAAGACATTGCAAACCAATTTAATCAATGCTACAAGAAGTGTTAGCGAAACAGATTCTGACAATGACAATACATTATTTAACAGTTCAATTGAATCGACGGAATTACAGACAACCGAAGAGCTGCAATTCAACAGGTCAACAAGTGAAGAAATTGAGTCATCTGCAGTTAGTACAGAATCCTTCAATCAATCAAAAGAGGAAAATACTGTTTCGCAGACTACAAGTTCTAATACTTCCAGTGAAATTGTAAACAGTTCAACTATTGAAGGAGTTATGAATGCTACAGGTGTCACTGAAATAGAAGAGACAGAGGCATCAATTGGATGGTCAGTGGCCAACAGTACAGAAGCACCATTACAGCAAAATAACGACAGCCTCTCCGAAGAATTGGAGGCGAATATGAGTGAAGAATTAGCAACTACACTTAAAATGGAAGAAAATACAACAGAGTGGATTTCTGAAAGCAACAAAGATGAGAGTTCTTCTTTCGATGAAGTTGTTAATGCATCTATTGGGGGGTCAATTGGCAGAGAGGAGATTAAGTCGGACGAAGGGATGCAAAATGACGAAACTACCACGTACTCGGGAACGTTAGCGGAGAGTGACTGGACTACAGAAGTGATGGATGAAAAGTGGTGGGGGGCAAGTAAGGTCGGCAATACGTCTGAGACTCTGAATGTGAGTAGCGACAATCAGGACCAACAGGAGGAAGGATGGACTGAAGCAGGGGCATCTGGCAGAAGCATGAGGCAGGAGGTTAGACCAAACTTGCCGCCGCCAAGTACAGAGGCTGTCGAGCTGAAAACAACTACCGGTAGGTTGGTTTACTCAAGGTATATATTCAATAAAGGTTCCAATATGATTGTGGTATCTATTCACTGGCATCTTATTGTGAAAATGTCATTAACATTTCATTAAAAATAAACGTAAATATAGCTAGGTTGCTGTCTGCTATATTTTCTGTTTTATTAACTCATACATTTGACGAGTTTCTTTTTGTGGAAATTAATGTACTGTTAATTAGAAAAGACTTTGAGCAAGACTTTAGGATACACAAAATTAGATATTATCTCCGAAATATGTGAAAATTATTAATTTATAAATTATTTATATATATAAATTACCTTTACATAATTTGTGTATTTTTAAAGCATGTGTATTATTATAATAAGTTAAACATTTTGTTCACTATAATTGTTATTCCTTTTCACCGAAATGTAATTTTGTCACTATATGTATATATTTCCAGTATACAGAGCACCTTATGGTAGATATGGAAGAAAACATTCCTTTTAAAATACATTGTGTTACGGTACAAGTTTTGTTAAATATTTTGAAGTATAGTCTAATGGTTTTTTAAATTATTGTTAATAAATAATAGTATTTATTATTTGCTTGGACTAACTAAACATATTTAAAATGTACGAGTATAACAAATGTTTCGAAATTGTAATGTCATTTGTAAATAGGAATTATTCGAACGAATTTTTTGAAATTTGAAATGTATTAACTTTTTCCTTGAACGCAAAATAACAATTAAAGTATATACATAAACTATTTCGATGTAAATTTCAAAGTTGTTTGCGGTAATTCACTTTGTTGAAATATTTTGAAATTATTATACGTAATAAAATAAGCCGTCTATGAAAATAGTTAATTATTGATAAGAATTTTAATTTATCGACATAATTTGAAATTATAGAATATTATTTCTCAACAATTAATTTAATAAATGACTTACAACATTTCAAAAATAATAATGTGTTATATAATTATAACACCTAATATGTACATCGTATTTTATACTTACAATAGTACAAATAAAATGTCTAACTTATATCATAGACGTATCTGATTAGTAATATTTTAGTAAAGATTGATAAATAAATTTATTAAAAAACAGATTATATTTAATTTTGGGAAAACTTTAGTTTGCAGCTTTTTCTTGCCGACGATGGTATTTTTATGTGTATATTATGTATTTCCAAATATGTGTTGATAACATGAACATGAAGCAAGCTGAACTTTTTTCCCACTCATTCTTACCGACCTTGCTGGGCAACCGTTCAGAAAAAGAGATCCCCATCCTCAAGAATCGTCACGTAGTCGTCCCCGAGGACACAGATGTGGTGATTGAGTGGACCTGTCCTCCAATGTCGGAGCCGCTACTTCCCGGTTATCACTATCGATGGTATCGACTGAAGCCTGTCTACCTAACCATTGAGTTAACTGATCCCAAGGATATCGAGGACAAGAGACGACTGAAGATTACTATTCAGGTAAAATTGTGCAGCAAGGGAAGTGAATTGGGGATTCTCAAATTCATGTATATCACACATTCAGAGCATAATAATCGATGGCAGTTTCCGTATGCGAAACTTTAGATATCTCAATAGATTTTATGAAATGGGGTTTCAATCCCCTTTTGGACAGAGTATATTTCAATATGAGAAACCACATATCGCTACAGATGTGAGCACGGCATAGATGGCCTACCGTAAGAAACTACACACTAAAAAAATAACAGTAAAATACTGTTATTTGAATGTGGATAACAGTACTTAGTGTTATACTTACTGTTATCCATATCAAAATTTAACCATTATTTTGTTTACTGTTATATTTCTGTTATATTTTCTGTTAGTTTATACTGTTAGTTTATTCGAT
>JAYRBW010123557.1:0-16767 GCA_036023295.1 Invenusta paracnida | reverse complement strand
ATAATATATAATAACATAATTTATAATTTGCAAGATTCTTTATAATCTCTTATTATTTTTTTCGGTGGAATATTCTCAAGTAATAGTAAAAAAAATTATTACTTGAGATTCTCGAGTAATACTAATAGATATAACGTCAACGATAATTAATATGTACAGACAATAAATAATATTTTGTTGTATTAGTGTGGAAGAAGACACCACTCAAATTATTATTAATCATAACATATAATTTGTGTTCATTATCATAGACTTTAAGTATAGTATAACTATAAGAGTAAGAATAATTTACACTTACACTCAAAAATGGGAACTGTAAGTTACAGTTCCTATTTTTGAAATATTTTTTTTAACAAAAAAGATACGGAAAACACAATTTATACAAATATGAATATGTAATTTATAAAATAAGTGTTACATTATTATTCTGATTGAAAGTCATCGTTTATACGTTGATATATTGAGACATTTGTGAAAAAATCTATAAAAAATCATAGAAAACAGCTGAGTTTTGAATCTCGCATTAAATTATCATTTTATACAATTTAAAACGAAGAATAAATGTCAATAAAATGAATCACATAGGCTAATGAATACACAGAGCTTCGACTCCAAGGTGGTTGTTATGCAAAAGCGAAAATAATTTGATTATGTGTCTAAAGTCCATTTAACTAAATAACACATAATAAAATGAGTATTAATCTTATTAATATTTGTAATACATATTTTTACGTATGCGAAGATACAATATCACTAATGAATTCATTAATCCATTAATATATATATATTTTTTTTTTTTAATTTACAGTGTTCAAGTTTTATCCTTCAACCATTATCAATTTCTTATTTTCATCAAAAACGTATTAAAAGAGTGTAAAATATTAAGAATAAAGATCATCTATATTTTTATTAATTGACAACTATATTATGAGCAATAAAAGGTGCATATATATTATTGCATAATAAGAGTATTTTATAATTCTTTGAAGATAATCTCGCCTATAAACATTCACTGGAACTTATCAAGGCAGGATTCCCAAATTTATGAAATTTTAATTAACATAAAAAAATTGCTATTCGCACTACTTAATTAATGTGTGGGGTTTGTATGGTATTTTTATGGTTGATCAATTTAGGTTTTTATTTGGCCCACATCTGGCTAGTTTGGATTTATTATGGTTATCATATGGCTGCCAAATTATGGTTTTATTATGTTATATTCAAGCTGCCAGATCTGGACCACAACTGGCTTTTTTATTGGGCTATTACTCCATTGGTAGTCCATTGCCATTATGACATCTTATAATTATTGAAGACATTGCCAACTTTTATAACATATTATTTTGACAAGTACATATACTCATAAGTTTCTTTATGAAATCAACGACATATATACTGCATAATTTAATATTAGATCTTGGCTGATTCATACACACATTCAAAATTGCCGAAAAGAAATCATACAATGCAGAATATAAATTTGAAAAATTGAAATTTCCTACAACGTACTACTTTCAAATATAACCGATGGGATAATTATCAATGGATATATTAAAACACCAAAGATTTTTAATGAATGGATATCATTATTAATAAAAAGAAAAGCTTTTGTAACATAATCTATTGGATGAATAAAAATATTATAAATATATTGACACCCATACATCATTACATTTTATGTAAAAAATATATTGTTAATAATGGCTTGTCTTTATTAAGTTTATTTATAGAAAGCATTATATACCTACCTATATTATATAAAAACGATTTATGTACGAATATTGCATAGCATATTTTTATAGAACTATTATACATCTCTTTAAAAATAATAAAAATGAGTTCTATATATTAAATTGAATCTAGGTACTAGTAACATTTTGTAAAATTATTCAGATATGGGCACACGAGATACCTCGAAGTCAACCCTCTATTTATTCATCGCTCTGTGATATATCCTATAATATTATTTGGTGTATATACCCAGAGCAGAGAGATCTATTTATACTCTGTGCTGTATATCTTATAGTGTGTGTACTATAATGTATCTATGATTGGTGTAAATAGAGTTAGATAGAATATAAACTCGCAAGATTTGAATTATTATTTATATTTTAATATTTGTATGCTTAATAATTGTAGAATAATTTAATAAATATAATAAAACACCAGGTATACATAATATAATGATAAACCTTTATACGATACGTACTACTTTTTATATACTTATTTGTAAGTAGTATAAAAGTTTAAAATAAACTGTAATACAAGGACTACTTTAAATTATAGTAGTATTATAGTAGTCCTTGCTGTAATATATCCAATTATTATTATCTAAAATACATATTTTTCGAGAACAAGTATGTGTACAGCAATATTAATGTCCAATGCAATTTAATTATTTAATTGTTGCGTGTAAAGCAAAAGGTATAAAGTTTTCATTTACAGTAAGGAAAAAAGGATAATACATACCTATAGATTCATAGAAATCGAAACAATAAGTTAGCGCATTTGGATACATTAGGAATGATTTAAAAAACATATAACTTTTTATAATAATTTGTAAATACATATAATGTATAATATGTTTTAATTAAAATCATGATTACATGTGTTAGGTATAGTAATTATAATTATAAGACACAAAAAATAATCACGTTTTAATTAGTGCTTTTTAGCATTTACGCATCATAATCCGAAAAAAGAAAATGCTTTCATATAGGATTTAAACATATACACAGCAAAACATTTGTCAAGTTTATAAAGATTAATATAGCTTAATTACTCAAATTTTATATAATTTTGTGTAGTTTACGTTTGTAAATAATACTATGAGAAAAAACACAAAAAGTAGTACCCTAGTATGTATTCATATTTTAATATTTTTGAAAAGTAAACGTATCTATTACAAATAAATAAGAGAATTGTTAAAAACCCGAGAAATATTTTAGGCAAAACTAAAATGTAATCATATAGATAACATACATAATTGTTTCAGAAATGTGGTTCGATTCTAATAAATATTTGTTTATATATTTATAGATATAATTTTAATATGAAAATTTGTAATTATATAATATTATATGATATAATATATCGTATTATTTTTTAACAAGGGTTCTTACCATATTATAATATATATTAGTCGTTAATGCATATTGGAGAATAGGTCTATCTTTGACCACTAATAAATAATTATCGAATGCATAAAAAAGCTCATTTTGGTATCAGCGTAATCGCAAAGCGAATAAAATGCACCAAAAATTAAATTTGAAAAGTTTTATAGGTACTTTGTTAAAAAGAGTCAATTTCGATTAAAAAAATTTCTTCTTCTTATTATTATTGATATTAAAAAACGACAGCGTCGCAATAAGAAAGCCAAGAAGAAACGAGTTCCTCAAAAGTAAACAGTTGATATGGTGATATGAAGTATAGCGATTAAAGAAATTGCTATAAGAATGGTTCTACTACGCTACAAAGAATCACCAATACAAAGAAGGTAGAAGGAAGAAAGGCCATAGGCAGAATTGACACGCCAAAGAAATGTCAATGGCTAGAATTGCTCACCCAAATAATTTTCTCTTCACAGATTAGTCAGCTCAGGGAAATGTTGACACACAGAATATTCGTTTCTTAGAAGGGGTGTTTCACGGAAACACTTGCTTATAGAATTGCTGCCTCAAAACTTTACACAGAAAGAATCACCATCTCAAAGAAAATATTTATTACAGCGTTAAAGTTATTATCTGCTACGCATAATAATGTATTTGAATGTATGATTTATACAGAATATACACATAATTACTTCGTTTTATTTTCCGAAATGTTTCAGTTATTTCACAGATCAGTGGATGGTTGCCCCGGCCCAGGCGTGTGGAATCACTTCAACAACCTGGGTATGCGGACCAATAACCATCTGGAGGGCTACCATCAAAAGCTAAATGCTGAATTTAATAGGGTCTACCCTAACATCTTCAAATTTTTAAAGGTGGTTCAAAACCACGAGGCTGATTACAAACTGAAAGTAAGAAATAAATATGTTAATAAAATTATTACCAGGCTGCAAAATAAATAAAACAGTATATTTTATTTAGAAAAGCAACAATATAGCATAATAAATGTAATGAATTATATTATGAAATGCCTATATGTATTATATATTTAGTTATTTAAAAAATCTGTATTCAAATGTCATGGTTTTTACCGCACTGTTTGTTACTTCTTATTATCGTTTTTGTTGACATATTACGCATGATTATATTCGGTATAAATATATCGTAATTTAACATGTGAAATATATGTACTTTTCAAAATAATGAAATTGCAATTATATAAATATTTATAAAATACTAATTAGTATTTCGCTCTTGACCGATACAAATTAGTACTCATTCAAAATCACATGAACTATATATTTATTCACAAATATTATTATAGAATAAGATGGTATGGACTTGTTGTCATTATGTTGCATAAGTAATTATTCATATCGAGGAGTCTTTAAATTATACAGCTATGTGTGAAATATGAATCCCTTTGTAATAATAATAGTATACTTTGAGAAAAATATGCGACAAGTCACAGCTTTTGACAAACTTTTGACAAACATAGACAAACAATATAACAATTCTTTTGTTTATAGTCTGAAGACATCTGTAGAATTGTCTCAAAATTGCATTGGTCTGGGCGACAACATTATTTCAGGAGGCACGTGTAGCCTCGTACAGCACTATGGCGATTTACCTATATATTATATATATTTTTTGTTTAGTCGCTTATAATTAATTCATTAGGCTTACTGATATAGTGATAAACGATAACCCATTTTAGCATTAAGTCAAATATTTTAATATTTATATGGCGCTAATCATCAAATGTCTTTCAGATTGCCATGACTCGTGCTGGAAACCCGGCTCCAAAAAAAAATACAAAGTTCATACAACTTGATGCCAGGTTGCGAAATCTGCAACAACAATTTCTCACAGGAGAAAAAACTGCCATGGAGTTGTGCCACGCCCTGGCTTTTTACACGGGATTACCCTAATGTGCAGGCTTTCTCGTATATTTACTATTGGACAAAGTTGTAAATGTTTTAACTGATCCATATACATTGACTATATTATTAATTTTTAAATGTTTCATGAATATATATTTCTTTCGTTTTTCTTAACTTATTTGCATTTTATTTATGTTTATTATTTTATTACATTACTATTTTTATAGCTGTCCTTGTACTATTAAATAGAATACCTACCATACTTATATATAATACAATAAACGTTGAAATGTGTTATAGTACCTTATATTCTTTTCAAAAAATGTTTAAATTAATTACCTGTCTAGTTTTTTTTCTAGTATAAATTCATGATTGCAATTTATTGTAATTCCTCAACAAATTGTTAATAATTTAGATTGTTGAAATTTCCACGTTATTTTTTAAAATACATATTTCATATAGTGGTTGGAAATAGTGCATGTCTTAGTATAATGATGACATTATGACATTTTTGGGAAAATAAACTATATTTTACCCTTTGAAAGGTATTTTATATCTCATAACTATTAATTGCTAAAAGCTCATATTTTATAGCAGATATATACATGATCGAAACTTGTAAATAGGTAGAGCGAATATTAACAAATATTTAAATAATTGTTATAGTTAGAGTAGCCTTCTAATTAAATGACTTTAAATAATGTTTGTAATGGCTTCGTATGTATATATATAATGTTAATATATAAGAAATATTTTCTGATATTTACATATATTCTTTATTAAGAATATAACTGAAAATTTCTATGTATATAATATATGTACATATGTATATAATCCGTGAATTACAACACAAACTTTGATTTATAACCTTAGTAACAAATTAGAAGTATATTTTATGAAATCTAAAACACCATCTAGTAAGCTATCGATTGTCTATATGTATGTATATATTTTAAAGATTATCTTGAATATAATTATTATATTTCATGTAATCGAAAAATATTTAAAAAAAATCGACTTTTCTGGTGTACATTTAATTGAACATGGTGAACATTTAATTGTAGCTAAGACTTTCAATTTTGAATTATATATATACACATTTAAACAAATATTAAATACGTCGATGAAATGCTGTATTATTTTAGTAATAATATGCTCGTAAGTATACTTATTTGCATAAGTATGTTATGTAACCAATTTTAATTGTTTATATTTTGGATATTAGGTATTATACTCTTCTATGTACAATACCGTGAAAGTGGCAATTCATAGCGTCATCTATAACTGCAACATTTCGGCCAAATTTTTAAAAGGAATATAAAATATGTATATAAATATATAATAAAGATATAATATTACGTTCATTACAATAATGTGTCCAACCAGCTTTCACGCAAAATTATACATATAAAAAAATATAACTTAGCTATAGTATACAAAGGTATTCGGAAGCTATAAGCTATTTTTTTATTCTTGTGAGAAAAAGAATGACTGCTATAACTTGCTATAATAGATTTAATTCATTTAATAACGTTATTATTTAATAATAATAAGCTATATCAAGAGAATTTTATTGAAGAACTCTTGATTTAGCTTATTATTATTAAATAATAACGTTATTAAATGAATTATATCTGTGCAGATAATTTTCTTTGAAACGGTGATTCTCTGAAAAGATTTTCCATCAGCTGCTTCTTCTTTGAGTGAGTTATTCTCTGATTGGTCATTTCTTTGATGTGGGTATTCTATAAACCGACATTTCCCCCAGTGTGTTATTCTTCTAACTGCACTTTCCTTAGGTGAGTGATTCGGGCCAATGACAATTCTGCGAGGAGGCGTTTCTTTCAATAGCCTTTCTCTATACCGGTTTCTCTGTAGTGAATATTCTTTGTAGCGTAGTAAGACGATATATTTTACATTAATTGTTATGATATTTTTTGTAATATGCATTCAAATATATAGTAAAGAAAATAATTCTAAGTTTGTTAAGATTTACTTAGCAAAAAAGAAGTAAAACTAGCTAATAATCCGTTATTGACGATTAAAAAAGATAATTTGTTGTTGATATATTCGTATTTTCTGCTGTATGAAAGCAAAAAATGTGCATGCCATCACTCTCTCTTTAGATATATGTTTCTATTGAATAATTAAATATGAAATTCATATATTCTTTATTATTTTGGCTATTTTAATTTAGTAAAAATATTTTTTATTCTAACTGGTTATTTAAAATAGACCAGATAGAAGTGTAAATTTATTGATAAAAATTGGGCAAATTTTGTTTCTTCACATTTTTATTAATTCACATGTAAATTTGTAATATAAACATGAATTTTTGTATATGAATGTTTTTTCTTAATATGTACTTATACATAGTTATAGAGCAAATTTTAAGAGGATTCAATTTTATAGTTGGTTTAAAGAAATGATTATCCATATGCAAAAACACATGGAAATTAGTTCTTTACTATTTAAAAAAATTTCAACTCTTAGAATATGTTACATATTATATGTATTATAAAAATATTCTGAGATCTTTATAAATAAATTAATAATAAAACTACATACTATTAACTTCGGAAATATATTCATATGTTTGGTGCATACACAAATGCGAAGATACCAAGTTACAAAGAAAAATGTAAAACTCAGTGTTATAAATAATTTTATTATGATGTATATTTCATTAATATAATGTAGAGATAAATAATTATGTTTACAAAGAATAATGTTTTATGTCAATAAGAAGTACACTGCCATTTTTCTGTTAATAAAATAAATAATAACAATTAACTCGTATGTAAATGAACATTAAGAAGTTGCAAATTGTGTGAAAAAATTACTAAAATATAATATTCTTATTTATTTGTAATAAACAAAGCAATTGTAATCTATTAATTTCAGTCCGACTAGAAATATAAAGTATAGATATGATGTTCTTTTCCTCCAATTAGTTATAGAAGTCAAAGAAGTCGTCGTCTTTCTCCACCGACTTCTTAGATACCTGAGAATCTGACTTTTGACCTGGTCCGTAAGGTGACTCAATCTCTGGATCGCTTAAGTCTGAGTCACGAGATGCAACTAGAATTAGATGGGAGGGAGGGGGGTTAATTGGAGTCCTAATTCTACTTCTTCGAACGAATAATTTAAATATGTAATGTAAATCATTTCAACATCTAAATCATAAAAGAACTATTAAAATTTTAATCTTTTAAAAAGCATATGTTTAATAATTACTTCTTTTTAAAAGTTGTTATTAGAGAAATTAACATAGTTTGTTTTTAAAGTAAAACAAATAACTTTCTAAATATTATTATCATGACATATAGTTTTTTTCTTGAGCTGAATAAATAAATCACTGTAATAATTCGTCATCATAATATACCTAATTTTAAACTTACTACGTTCCCGAAATGATTAAGTTTTAAAATGTCTAAAAAATAAATCTAGGTACTTCGTATTAATAGCGTTCGAATGTTTAATTTAGGTTTCAATTGTTTAACATTATAAAAAATGTTTTTCGAAAGCTTAATAATTAATAATTTTTACTTATAGTCCACAGAAATCCTGCGGTGAACATAATTTAATAGAGGTGAAACAATAACATTTGACCGTTTATAATTAGGCAATTTATCTTATCCGATATTGCATCGTTGGGAGTGCAACTGACAAGAATTGTATCATGCACGAAGTTAAGAAATATTTAAGTCACAGATTAAACGGTACTATATAGGTAAGTAAGAGATAGACTAATACATATTAAATCACAAACAAAATTACGAAGGTCTATCAAGTTAGAAGCATGCCAGTATTATATAAATACGTCACTATGGTTAAACCTTATTAGATGAATAGTATACAGCCTATATATACTATATATAGTATACTCGTTACAGCTTTGCATGCACTCGAATTATAAATTTATACTTGAATATAATTTTATTTATAAATTAGCACAAAAATTGTATTAGCTCGGAAGCCGAGATAGTTAATCAAGGACTACTAGTTAATCAAGTCCTTGTAGTTAATCAAAATATTTGTCTGTTTTATTCTCGAAAAGGTTAACATGTGAGGTTATCAAAACGGTACGTCTTGTCACACAGCCGGGGCTAGTGTAGGTTAAAATAACCAACAGGGATATCCTAAAAGGTGTTTCATAAAAATGTAATGTTTTTTGTACATAATATATTATAAAGGATTGTCTATTAATGTATGTATGTATCTCGATATATTTTTAATTTACTACACATCCGATATAGAGTTTAGATTCATTTCAATGGTATTATGATCGGGAATGTCGTGACGGCGTTAGATTATAGAAATGTTGTTCCGTTTTCAATTTAGAAACTATTGTTTTAAAAGTAAGTCTAAATACAACTGCAATTACAGAGTGAATAAATGATATTACGCAACATGGTTATTAAGAAAGTTAGTTTGAGCTAAAAAAAGCCGGACTAAGACAGCTAGCTCACACGCACACATATTGCATAAATATCTAAATGTAATATGTATATAATGGCCTAATATTATCTATGGTACTAGGTCGTTAGCTACTTAGCTAAGCGAATATGCAGTAAGTATTATAGAATAGTTGAAAATAGTGTAATTTTTAAACAGCAGCAGAGAAAAATATAAATCGATTTAAACATTGAAATGATAACCATCATATGTTCTTTCTCAGATTTTCATCCAATAACAAACTTTGTATCTTTAATTTTATCCAATTTATTTGTAATTTCGTATGCTAATACAGTGAAACGAGAGAATTAAAAATATATTAAAACTGTTCGATTCGATGTCATGGAGTTAGGATAATTAGTTTTTAAGTTCATAAATTACCAATTATCAAATATTCTTAAAATTACACGTTCAGCGATTCATCGCAGTTAGTTAGTAAATCTGTCAGATCTTTTATTGGCTAATAACATTGCTATTCATTTTATTGTTCTCAATGCAAGTTGACCGTTGATCACCGTCACAGACTCCTTGTCGATTTAGAAGAAACTTTTACAAACTATTAAACTATACATAAAAGAATTTTAATATCTATGAGCGCTGCGCTGAACATGGAAGATTCGCTGAACATTTTTAATTATGTGTACATAATAATATTAGCCTTATTGTAATGCGTCAATAGGAATCATTTTTTAAAAACATTATTTATGTATAATTTCTAAATGACATGTTTGATAAAAATATTGTTGAATATAAACTAAAAACGAAATTTTGTTTAAAAATATTCTTAATTTCTTTGTTAACTATTTTCTTTTTCAAACCAGAAATAAATGAAATATTTGTTCGGCCAAAAATGGCAAAAAGTTAGTTAGCTAATCAAAAATAAATAAATTCACAATATGTACATAACACAATGATACATAGATTCGTTCAAACCTTAAAATAAGTGAAGTAAAAAGGTTAGCATTGATTTTCAAAATGTTTTATTAACCTAACCAACTTTTTGCCATTTTTGGTGATAAAAAATGTTTAAGAATTTAATGCGTGCGAGACTAAAGCAGGCCCATGAAATAGTAGAGGAATGTACTTGTGTACCAGATCTTATAAGTTCCTGTGTAGAGCGCAGGTTCTGACTTCCTCCTCCAACAGTAGCAGATGTAGTTAGACTCTCCTTCCCGCCTCTTCTAGCTCTCCCCGCTCCCGTGGCTTCGCCTACTGAGCTAACAGGAGCTGGAGCAAAAGTAGTGGCTGGTGTCTCAGCAATGACCATCATCATCGGGGATCCACCCGATTGCGAGAGAACAAGGAGAGCGTCCAGCTCCTCTTCATCGCTGTCCCGATTGGAGTATCGGCGAGGGGAGTTCTGAATTATGGACTTGTAGGCGGCGCTGTCTGTTTGTCAACAAGTGGAGTAGAGAAGCCAAAAGAGTTATAAGTTATTATAGAGATGGCAAGCATACGATGGCTCATGCAATTTGCACACATTAGCGGCGAAATCCCGTTTATGGAGACTTATTTAAAAACAGAATTTCACTTGTTTGAGCTAAATTGCAAAGTAAGATACTTTGTGTGATTTATTTATATCTAAATATTAGTTAAATTATATTTTGATATATGAAGTTCTTTAAGAGGAAGTTTCTAAATTGGTCTACTGTGGAATTATTACTGCATAAACTTGACAACTACTTTCTTCTGCTAAAGAATATTTGCGCATTTCTAGCCGTAGTTTTTATATTATATATTTATGGTATAAATACGCAGATATAATGGGAGGGGACTTCCTTTAAATATTACATTAACGCAACAGCGGCACATAAGTAACTGCGATATAATAGCGGGGTAAATAGTCAATTAGAAACATGTACACTATTTCATGGTAAATTAAAATTTTATACTTGAAACATTTAAATCTATTTTAAATACACGTAATATTATCTATATTTACAAGAAAGTATAACTGTTTAAGATATTAACCACCTTCAATATATAGTTTCTTGGGGTACTTTTAAAGAGCAACATTATAATAAATCCCGTTTAACATTTTAGAAATTCTGATTTATAAAGTGCAAGTAATGATATTTACAAATATTAGATTAAAAATTTAAAATATTTACGAATTAAAAATATTTAAAAATGACGATATTTCTAAAATGCAACAAAACACAAAATAAGAAATGCAGGTTTTTCTACAACTATGTATACAATATTATTAAAGCCTTTTCAGAGAATAATGCCTTAATTCAAGCAGGCTTCGCTCTTCGTTTTGTATTGTGAAATTCTATTATTTTCTTCTATTTCTATTTGAAACTCATTCTATTGGCATCAGTTTTAAAGCGATCTAACATTTTTCAGCCGTGGAGCTAGAAATTAAAAAAACACCTAGACTGTGGCATTATCAGTGAGCGAGTCGACATTGCCACAGTCGAAAATTTAATGCCGATATTAGCATATTACTAAAACTTACGACAGTAGTAGATAATATATCACCATTCTTGTCTAAAGGTTATCAACAGATAACAGCATAGAAAATTATAGCGAAAATTATACGTGTCTCAACAGGGAATCGAACCAGAATCTTCCACTTGCCGGGTGGCTATGCTTACCACTACACCATTGGAAATTTTCTATGTTGTTATCTGTTGATAACCTGTATGACAGAAGAATGGTGAGATATTAGTATACTTAAATTGTAGTTTGCAGTCAAAAGCCGTTTGTCAATGTACCATTTTTTGACTCCGGTTTGGCTCCAAGAAAGTGAAACAAAATGCCCCATTTTCTAAGACATGAACTGTGGTACGGATTTTCACGTTACTAAATGACTAAATAAAAATTTCAATGAATTTTCAGGATACAAACTCAATCCAATTAAAAGGCATTATCGATTTTCTCACCGTCCGAGTTAATGATACCTTTAGACAAGATATCAATATTTCTAAAATGGAACCAAATAAGGTTTCACTTTGTCACCACCTAGAGACTTGTAATAAATACCAATCGACCGAACAATAGATGGCTGGTACTTTACTAATTGAAATACATTTTTTCCTCAGTAAAATTGGTGTTTTAAACTGAAATTATGTTTCCATCAAATTATTGTTCCCTTACCGATTAATTGCGTTTTTAATACTTAAATATTGTACACATAGTTCTGGAATACCATTTAGTTAAGTAGGTCATTAAAATAGAAAAATGTAAATATATACGAGCATATTCACGATAATTTGAATGTACGAATGTGTGCACACGTGTGAATAGAAAAGAAAAAGGGAGACACACATTAATAAAACAATGAACAATAACTGGAACATGCAGAAAATTATTCTGTGAATAACATCACCATTTTATCAAAGTGTAATATTCGAAGCAACAAATACAGAAAAGCAGGATTGAAAAAATTAAACTATCCTATGATAATAGATTTCTTAGTTATATCAATAATAATTAAAATATCAAGTAATAATATGTACTTCTATAAAAATTGATTGCAGAACAGTAATGATGCATATACATAGATTGAAGTAAATATGTATATATGTATACAGATATGTATAACAATATTTGATATAAAAAAGAATATACGGGAGTTAAAATCGGCACTTGAATAAACGTGAAAAATACATGCACAGTTATTACAAACACGTAGAAAAAATAAGACCTTTGAGAGATGTGACACTAGTAGTGACTTCAAAAGTAGCATGAGATGTTGCGAGATCCCTTTCGTTTTTATCTTCATTGTCTTCGTCATAATCACTGTCGTTATCAAGTTCCCTTAGTTGGGACTGGTAGCCTGTTTGTTTTGGTTATGTGGGTAAATATCATTTATATAGGATTATATTCTATAACTAAGCTCACTTTCTACAGAATAAAACTTTCTCAGTGCCTGTTTAGGTCAACAAACAGACTTTAAGCAAACAGAAAAATCCCCTCATATATTAATCTACAGTTTCGATTTCCTAAACATTTATGTAAATTTCGATAAATAATTTTCATTTTTAAAATCCATTATATTTTGACCGTAATATCTTGATATTGTTTCGAGAAAATATATACTATACCTATTAATCAGTAGAATATTTGACATTTTTTGTTATATATCACATGTATATAAAGATTTAGCTCGTAATAAATAGTTAGTTAGCGTGTATCACTATTATTATTAATTCATATATTGATTGGTTAAATTCTTAGATATGGTTGATTGTAAGACGTTTCTAGCGGATCAATAATTCAATAATAATTCTAGTCAGCCAATAAATTTCACTGTAAAACTCAAAATTGACAGGCTCCATAAAAGTTGCATATCTACGCTTTTAGTACGAATTAATAAATAAGCCCTAAAGAACTTCCAAATGTATACATACAATTGAGAAGAAATGCAAAATATTTACAATTAACTTATTTAATATATATATATATATAGTACCTAAGAGTTTAAAATGAAGGTATATACATTTAATTATATAAAAATAGAATAGGTAATACATTATGAAAATATCAATACATTTCATTAATATAAAACATGAATCTAACAAGATATGAATCATTTACTTCCTAAAAATATGTTACGTGTAAATAAAATATTGCATACATACTTGCCATACATACTTGCCATACATACTTGCCATACTTAACCATATTAATGCGTGCACTTTATATATTTCAAATTGTTTAATTGATTTATTTAACAATTTAAAATAATACAAGCATTTTATATTGCGTGAATGAATTTTAAAACAATAAAAACATACAAACAAGTTACAAATTCAACAAAATAATACTATGAAAAACAGTCAAAGTTAAAAATAAATTTGAAGGTTTCGTTTGAAATTTTCAGATAAAACGTATCATATCAAAAAAAAATTATTTTAATGTAATTTATAATATTGAAAGAATATTATTGGTGTCATAAAAAATATTATAATAAAATGCGAAATGGCAAACAATAAGAGATACAGTAAAGCATAGAATTGTAATTAATTTATGAGAATTTGCTTTGTTTACAGTTTGTTTAAAACTCATAGATGCACGCAAAGAAAAACAATTCTTCGGCTAAAATTGTTAAACATATGAATAAAAAGGTTAGATGGAATTAGTGTATTCACAATTATTATATATATACACTAAATAAAATAGTTCAAAGATTCAGTTAATTTTAAATAAATAAAATTAGTGCATTCCACCGTTTATTTTATAGGCATCGACTTATTAAAATATTATTTTTGTGACTATAATATACACCGCTGTGAATATAAACGCCGCCCCCTATAATTTTTGATAAAATAATTGTTGCCTTAAAATCAACAACTGTTATTCACAATTAATTTTAATTGTTTTATTAAATCAGTAATTTAAACATAGTAAGAATGTTTTCAATGCATAATTTACAGCATTTGGCACAATCCTTACAATCTACCTAGCATATAGCAGCCAAGCTCAGTTCTTCCAATATCGATCGAAAATCGGACTCATTATGTTGTGACACGCTTCATTCATATTACGCAATCAATTCAGGAGTTGTGCATTTTATTCTAATACTTGCAGGTGTGCGGCATAACCTATGATGTAATAGACATGAAATCCCTGTGTCCACTCGCTTCTCCTTTTTTTTCTCCCCAAGCAATCAATGAAAATTACTCTATTGCACCTCTGCACTTGGTTAACTCTTGACATAGTAGGTACGTCAGATGCTGAGGAGGAACAGCCATGCAGTCTTAACATATTCGTCCCACGGTGCATGCTTCTAGTGGCAAGTTGGAAGCGTGGGGAGGTTTTACCTACGATGGACCTTGTCCTCTGGCTCATGTTCAAGGGCGTCTCAATGCTGGGTCGTACTGCGAACTTCTTCGTGAGCACCTCATTCCATTAGATCTTCCTGGGAACAACTTGATCTTGCAGCAGGACAACGCCACTTGTCATTCGGCTCAAGCTACCCAGCGTTTTCTTGAAGAAAACCACATTGAAGTTTTGCCATAGCTGTCCCAGTCACCCAACCTCAACCACATCGAAAACCTATGGTCCCAGCTCCAGAAAGAGGTTGTCAAGGTCCCCGTTCAAGCTTTGGATGGCTTATGGGCAAAGCGCAATGTTAGTGGTTTAGAATTGATGCCCAAGTATTGCGATACCTCATTGACTCCATGCCAAATGAGTAGAGCAGGTGATTGCTGCCAGGGGGGATCCCATACCTTATTGAGTCTCCCTTCTTTCCTCTTCTTCACCCCTTGAGAACACGTCAACAGTCCTTTTTTCAGTCCTAACACTTGATGATTGATTACCTTTAGTTGTTATTTCATCAATAAATAACATGCACTATAAAAAAATTAAGCAAGGTATAAAATTTAAAAAAATTTTATGAATTTTGTTTGGGGGGTGCGGCGTTTATATTGGCCAGGGGTGTATATAATATCAAGTTAACAATATAATATAATATATTATATATATTGTTAACATGATATTCTGTAGTTAAACAGACTATGTAAAGGCATTATTATGATTTTACAATTTTTTCGCTAAATGATCTAATTACAATACAAAAATATATACAGTTTTAAATTTCTGTTCCGAACGATTCACTAAACAATTATATATTAGAAATCATTATAACGATCCCACCTTTGGAAAACGCTCATTAATTGTTTTCATCAAAATAATGAGCGTTTTCCAAAAGTGGTCGACCTTGAACATTTAAAAAAATATTTTAAAAGTTGACAATATATTACTCAATAGTGTTTTTGAAAATACATTTATAAACACATAATATCTACTCAATATTTGTAAACATTTAAGATATTATATCCCATATATATTATCCATATTCAACACTGTAAAAATTATTTCTTTTTTTAAAGCAAAATTCATGCGACTTCATGTTGGAATGGGCTACATTACTTTTTCTAATCGTTATGAAAGAAATTATGCTCTTAAAAATCATCCTTCACTGATAAAAATAAGTGTGTCAATTTACACAAATACTGTTCCATGTGCGTGTCACGTACACTACGCAGATGTTGTGTCATGTGGAGAAAAAATGTATGTGTCATGTGGAAAATATGCACATGACACGTTTATGTGTGCTAAGTGCATACCATGCACGTTACACACGTACGTGTGTCTACTAAATATAAAAATGACACGTTTATGTGTGCTAAGTGCATATCATAAAAATTATTTATTTACGTAAATTTTATTTAAAAATGCCTGTATTAATAATTAAGGGTTTAGACATTAGCAAAATACTTTTTGTTTATCTAAACATTATTTCTGTTTGAATACTGTAGCAACCTACTGAAATAAATCTATTCAAAAATATTTGAAAATATCAG
>JAYRBW010123546.1:0-16769 GCA_036023295.1 Invenusta paracnida | reverse complement strand
TTAACAGTTTAGCTGTTTCTATCTGTATTAGGTTGGTATCGTGTTTGTATGTATTGATCCTAGCAATTCTCCGTCTATTTTTTAGCCAATCACATAGCGACATTATGTTCTTCACATAGTTTATTCTCAATTATACACTTATATACCCGCTTGTATTTAGAAATTCGTTTTACTGCTTGCTGTACATTTCTGATGACTTGCCAAGAAACTATAGTTAAATGTCTAACAAATGTGTTCTACCTCCGTGTTCTACTTTCTAATTAAAACTATTAATGGAAACAAATGTATTAACATAGAATAGGTAGTGAACTTACAAGTGCGTCCATCTCGGATACTAAAGTATTCAAGGCGCTTAGCGGCCTTTCTCTTGGCCTCCTCTATAGCTGTTTTGCTGAGTGTATTTTTAGCAACTGCATAGCCGGCCAATCCTTGACCGTTTCCAGTGATGACCAGGGCTGAGAACCGACCTGTTCGACCTTTGGACCCTGTCATTTTAGTTACCATCTATCATAAGTAGGATGGGTGATAAGGTTCACAGAAACTCGATATTTTTACAATAAATAATTTTTAATTAAGATCTAATGATTTTATGTTACTAATAAATAAACAAATAAAAAACTAATTATGCAAAATATGTAAACAATTGTACCATTAAAATAGTATTAAAAATTTAAACCAAAGGAAGTATTTCACAAGAAGCTAATTATTTATGTTCTATTAAAATTATGTAAAAATAAACGGAAAATATTCTCAAGATAATATATTATATACATATATATTTATATATCCAGAGATATTTTCCAAGTACAAAAGCTGATTTGTCTTCCTTAATCTCTTCAACCTATTGTCCTTATACTTATTGCTTTACCTATTTCATATTACTTTGCTCGATGGTACTAAGTTTTACAAATTCCTGTATTGTGTCAACTGAGTTCTTTCTTACACGAGTATTTTATACCCTAAAAAATACAACAACAGCTTTATCTAAAACAAATTTGAAATTATAAAAATATTTGAGAGAAGAATTTTTAACAGAATTATAGACCGCATTAAGTTTGAGAAGAATTTTTAACAGAATTATAGACCGCATTAAGTTTATAAACAACACACTGTAATCAGGGATATTAACGGCATCTATAGAGGGTCGGAGAGGATGAATATAGAACGTCAGTTTAGAACGGATAAAAGCGGAATAATTCATTACCAAATTCAATAGAAGGAAAAAGGGCACTATGTATATGTCTACTAACTGAAAATTACTCACTTATTTGGCAACAGGGGAACCGGTTAAGGAGCTAGTAAATGCCAACATCTAAAGCGCATCTTATGTAGATATAAATACATAGCTACCCCCTTAAAGATGCCTCTAATGAAGGAAGATCTGTTTTAATGTCACCGAGGAATTGGATACATGTAGAACCCGTCTACAAGGTACGAAGCAAGAACAACTTACTAAATAGCTGGTAGACTTGGTATAGATGTGAATGATAAGTTAGCGCATTAGTTATTATTAAAGAATAGAAAAGATGCCTGAACAGTCATAACTGATAGAATTGAACTGTTTAAATAGAAGGGAATTATCAAACCATGACATCTTTTTTAAACTAAATATGATTAGGTATTGTTGGTGTTATAATGCTAATTTATATGTATTTTGTCTGAAATTTTTGTAATGTTACATATACACATTTTTAATAAAATTATAAATACTTTAAAGATAAGTTCATTTCTTTGATTGTCAAATATTCTGATTCCTTTCCTATTTAACACCAATAAAACGTATCCATACTCTAGACATTTTTCGAACAATAATTGCAGATTTTGTCACATTTTACATAAATGTCAAAAGTCAGATTATTTCAGATTTATTAATACAATACATCCTTCAGTAATTGTTTTATTACTTTATAACGACCTTTAAATCAACAAGATTTGCCAGAAATATTACAAATATTAGATTCTATTCGGGCTGTGACTGACCTTGAGCTCCAGGATCTTGGAAGTGAAACCAGTGAATTCGTAATCGTAGACTGTTTTAGGTGGCCCCGCAGACTTTCCACCCATCCGTGCCCCTGACCAACCACGTTCCAGAGGTGCCTGATACTTGACCCGCGACTTAGTGGCTCTTCGAGTCCGCATTGCTAATATATCAGTAGCTCGCTTTTCACTAGACTCACCCGACTATATAAGTGCAGGGAGCAGAAGGGTTCGTAAGTTTTTTGGGTCGTATTGTGTGTTTATAGAATTTCTTAAAAGTTAAGAATGTTATTTTATGGTACAAATTTTTTAATGCTCGAAGATACTGAATTTTGATATAACAAACTAGTTCTAATTACAAAATATAACAGTTTGAGAGCCGCTGTTTTATCGTTCTTTAATTTCTATGCATTCTGTTGTGGTAGGCAGTCAATAGAAATGTATAGAAAAGGGAAGTATTGGAAAAAATGATAAAATGGTGGCGGTCAGTATTTGCTATAGACTTTTAATTGCTGATCTTATGGATCAAATCATGATTTAATATGATAAGTTCATGGAGGATTCGCTATTAGATTTGGAAAATATTTACTGAGGGCTTATGGAAGTTTACAAAAACTGAGAGTAAGTGCTCATTGTTAGTTTATTGAAAATTTATGAAGTATAAGTATTTATTGAGGCCAATGGAGGTTAAAAGGCTTTGGAGATTAAAAAAATAGTTGATAGAATATCCAAATATATTATAACTTAACTCACTAGCTTCATTGTCTGCAAAGTTGATTTAATAGTGATATCAGAACTAAGTCCAGGAAAAAGCATTCCAGACTCGCCAACACCCATTTTCTGGCCAATATTGAGGTCGACCTTGGGTCGGGTGACTCTCCGCTTTCCTCGAGCCCGTTTCTTGGAAGCTCCAGGGGCGCCAGTCACTCCCTCCCAGAGCATGTCTGAGCCACGGTTCCAGAAAGAAGAAGAGTATGTCCTTGGTCCTCCCAAAGACCAAAGAGGAGAGGTGATGGCACGTGCCGAAAATAGGATAGCTCGCAACATCTAACTACCTGAAGGACGGAGAGGGAGTGTATTCAGTCCACTCCGGCTAATATTTTATATAATATAGTTTTCTAATTTTGTTATTCTTACTTTTCAAATTTGGTTTGCCTGATGATGCTTTTTGGTTGCAGCAAAACATGCTGTGCTATAATAAATATTATTTTGATTTTGTAAGTTTGTGTTATTTTTTTTATTTCCACCCAATACATAATAATATATTATTATATAAATATTTTTGGTATATAAACAAAAATATATTAGCAATTCTCAATACATTTAACATGCAACCAAAATTTTATTTTAATCTGTAGATTCATGTATGTGGATTTTGTATTGGGTGGAAATATTTAAAAAAAATAACAGGCTAACTTACGAAATCAAAATAATATTTATTATAGCACCGCATGTTTTGCTGCAACTAACAGCACCATCAGGTAAATCAAATTTGTGAGACTATATATTAGTGTATTTATACGTATTAGTAACCACTGTATTACAGCGATAAGGATAATAAAAACGATAGCAATAGAGTGAAGACACCTGAAGACTAAATCAAGAGAATTAACAAACAAGACCCCACAACTGCGACAAATATTAATAACAAACCACTTAGAATCATACAATGAAACTGGTCACCTACTGGCCCCGATACTGAACATCAAATCCCACCCCACTCGAGTCAGAGGATCGATGAAGATTGCTTGAACAATCCAAAAGCTTCTGAACAGTAACACATGATTAATTTGCGGAGATGTCAGTGGTTACCACGAACTCTGGGACAACAGAGTGCCAAGAGAAAGCAAAGGCAACTTCGCTATTGGATAGAAGAAAACGGATCTCTTAATTTTCAAAAAGACAGAAACATCACTAAGCTCGAAATAGGAACTGACAGAAAATTGACGCCAGATATAACCATGTGTCATGAAAGCGATGCAAATGGATGTACACATGGAACCTTGAGCTGAAACAACAAACCCATCCTGATTGAAGATGACTCCAATAACGACAACCATAAAAAAATTCTAGTGGCAATTGAAAAATGCTAAATGGGATCATTATTATAATTACTATAATACAATTATATATATATATATAATATATGAAGTTAATGAATACTATACAAGCATCAACACTTCCAAAAGCACATAAGAAATAGGGCTATAGACATCCGAAAAGGCATCCTCAAATTATAGTACAAAACATTTGTATCGGAAGACTACAAACCAGAAACTGGAAAATGATTAAGATGTACATCAGTGCAAAAATTGACGAAGAATACAGACTTAAGGAACAACCGATCATCAACAGGGAAAGTAAAGCAGAAAGAAGACAACACCAATTAGTGAATTGTCCGGGCCTTCCAGTACTGCTATAGTATTATACATTAGCAGTATGAAATTACCAATTTATCTTTTCTAATTATTTAGATTCTAACTTAATATTGTAGATTACATTCTAAATTTTGTAATCAAATAATCAAGAAAAAATACTAAATAATATATATAATGTAATTATAAAAAAGATAAAATATGTGAATCCATGTCACACTTATCGCACCAAGAATATATTAAATAAAATCATAAAAGTAGCACAATTTACGAGGCAGACAAGCAAAATTTAGATTTGAGCTAATATACGTTTTGCCACTTTTTTGCACGATAAATGCTTATTTTTTTAAATCATTAACAGTAATTTAATCATAAGTAATACAATTAATAAGTCTTAAATATTTATTAGTAAAATCACAATTAATACTTAAGGTGTTCAAATCAAATCAAACGAAAAAGAAATTTTACATTCTGCATAAAATAATACGCTACTGTAACAAGAAATACACAACTTTAGAAATCTAAATGTAAAAAAGTAAAATCCGCTAATAATTGAACTGCGCAATAAAAGCTCTTTATTATCGTACAATACGGTAATTGATCAATCTAAAACTTGTTTACCACGTATATATATCTCATAAGTAACTAGATATATAATAAGTTTATTACAACTTAACTAAAAAAGTATACACAGTAATTTAAAGTTGACGTCATTATACATTAAAATTTAGACACGTCAATTGTTTATTCGTGCCTAGAGTAACTATAGTCATATTCATTCATAATCAAGGGTTAATAAACCCTTTAGTGTAAATGTTTTTACTCATAACTTATGGTTGGTAAATATCAACTTCATAGTTGTAGTCTAGTCATAGCAGGGAGGGACTATACCCAAGAAACAGAAAAGAGATCATGTACACGTATAAGGAAGAAATAGACGAATGCTATAAATAGGAGCCGAGTCTCGCATATATTACCAATCAACATACCAAACTTATTGAGATGGAGATACTATCCCAATGCCAAATGTTGCCAGTATACCTATAGATAAGTGTTTAGCTGCCATTTAGTAAATATGCCTCCAGAGAACCCACATATCCCAGATCCCAACTAAAAAATTCAGACAACAGATGAAAGCAGGAGCCATCACTGTAAACACATCCAATGCATACGTTAGTCTCCCTTCTTATTTCCTTTACCTACCTAAAAGAGATCAGTCAGCCAAAAACTGATAGACTAGGATATGGAAGGAATGTCACCTGAAAGTAATCGGGAATCGTCGCGTGTGCACCAAATTACACCACTTGTAAACTAGCACAACAAATTCCGGAGCTTCGAGCTCGTTTATACTTTGTCGATCAGTCAGATGCTTCCATAACAAGCAGTGAGAGACTGGTACTTATACAAGGAGGGTGTAAAGTTTGTCCTACAGTGGGAACACTATTATCTTGTCTCCATTCTATCCCCGCAAAGCAAAAAACTAATTTATGCGCATCTTGCACTGCAGTTCGTTAAATTAGACCTTCTGAATGTACGCATAAAAATAAAACTGTCGACTAACAGCCTGCATTCCAACCGTATATTGGGAATGGGTACATAACAAATGTGGTCATGTATCTGGTTAATTCCCAAACCACACATTTACTGTTCTGTCAGTAAATAGTTAATATGTGGTGAAATGTATTCTGCATTAAAAATCCATAAACTACACAAAACATTAATCTTTAAAATAGAAAATATATCGTTATATGTAACAATGCAAAACAGACAAATTAATAAAAACGCAAGATACTGAAGAAAACAAACCAATTTTAAATAGTCAAATAGATAGAGAAGAATAGTCAGATAAAGAAGAAAAATTTTAATATTGAATTGTGTGTATTTGTTTATTTAAAAACACAGCCACTACAGTAGCCTAGTCAATTTATTGCATGAAAGCGACATGATATATCAAAATTGTATCTTTTGAAAGTAGGTGTACATAAAATGAGTATCATGTTAATTGATAAGAAGGCTCAGTAGTATCGTCAATACAAAATATATTGTACAATTTAGATTGAACTTTGATTAATTGAGTGTGGACCTGTACAAAAAATGGTAGACAAATGCTGAGAGGGAAAATAAATATTTGCAAAAAGATTACTGTCAAAATTAAAAATAAATAGTAGCACCACAAAAAATAAAATTTCTATAAGTTTTGTAATTTTGTAAAAAAATACAATACTCTAATAAATAGTGTGACATCTAAATTGTTCTGGTTAAAACTACATGAATGATAGAATCTAAAAATGCTTAAATAAACAGTGCATAGATCACAAAAAGTAGTGGCAGGAAGAGTAAGTTGATATAGCACTAATCAAAGGTAGTACGACCAGAACTGTAACTAAATGTCTAAATAGCCTAACCGAAATGACAAGTAGAATGATAATATTTAATTAATTTTATTGCAGCTGTCTAAATAATATACAATAATAATAATAATATAGCATGTTCATTTAAACTATATTCAAGTAAATATTATAAAACATATCACTGTTAATATTAAGATAATAATTATTTCATTCATATAATTAATATGCAAAGAATAAATAAAAATGATCAACTTATTAAAACTTACCATGTTTACAAATATTGGAAAAATCAAGTTGGACTAAAAACAATAAATATTCAGTAAGGCTATATATGTGGAACATTAAAATGCATATGTATATATATGTACACATATATGTATATTATGTATAAGACACAAATGCAAGCTCATAAATTTGAAAAAAGGTAACAATGAAATGAGTGGACGATCGACCGTAAATACATAAAGCGTAGAGAATCTAAACAAAGACTAAAGAAGAGATCATGGATGTGAGTAGTCACGATGAGATTACAGGAAGCCAAAGCAGCGCTCTGGATATCACACTCAGGCCAGAGCTGTCGTCAAACAATGGACTTACTGGCCTTCAATTTCACACCCCACCTAATATAGCATAGATCAGGGGTGGGGCTGTCATTTTGGAATTAGCACGGCCACGAAAGGTTGAAAACTTTTAGAGAATAAATTAATATTTTCAAATCAGCAGTTTTTGGGAACATAGCGCCAAAAACGAATACGCAAAAGATAAATTTCAAATGTCTGAATAGAGAAAACGGTAGACTGTATACAGCGGTTCGTAAGCCGAATGAATTTGAAATATTAATCTATAATTTCCTGAAACACTAAAAATTAATGAAACAGGTGTACATCAAATCGAAATGAACAAAAGGTATTTGGACAAAATAAAAATTTGATGCAAAATTTCTTCATTTTAATTAGTTTGTTATAAATAATAATTCGGCATTTAAATAATTGAACATATCACGACTGCGATCTTTATTATATAAATTAATTTTGAAACGTAAATTATTGTCAGTCTTCTGAGAAATACATTAGAAACGAAAGGGAGAGAGAGAGAACTTTCTATAGTATGGCCTACTAACTCTAAAATGACAACACCTCCAGGGCCTTTTACAATTAAGGCAATGTGTCTCCTCATTCGGCGTTGAAACAGCTCGTGTTGTCTAGATCGGCACTGACACAACTGCTTCCGCTGGGCGATGAAGCCCCCTGGAGTGAAGCCGGTGTACAGGACGAGCTGCTGCCCCCTCGACTGCTATCCCCACCCACACTGGAAGTACCAGCAGCGGACGTTGAGGTACCATTCAAACCAGTAAGGTGATGACAGGGGAGGAAAAGCTCTATGACAACGTCTTCATCGCGTCCCTGAAAGAGCATCTCTCCGGGGAAGTCAACGAGGCCACGGCGCCGAGCTCGCAATAGCATGCCTACCAGTTTGTTTGAGATGCGGACGTATGCGGCGAACAGGCGTCCAAAGGTGATCTGACGTTACCAATAAAAGTACAAAAGTATTCTAAAAACCATCTATAAAGCGAATAGTTCTATACAATTTTAAGTTATTCAACGGGATATACCAACAATTTAAACAAAATCATTGCGCGTTTATTAATTTAAAACATAGAACATGAAAGAATTGAAAAAGTCATACTCAATATCTCCTTATTAAAAAATACTATGCACTTCTCTAAGCATGTGTCAACTAAATTTCACCTGCTAAAACAAAGAAGTGAACTTTTTAGCGTAACTGTAAGGTTTAATTGTATTGTAGATGTTTCGAAGCTGATAGATATACCCCAATAAATATAATTATACACCACTTAAGTATTTTATTTTTAAATATCATGCGAATAACATACCCCATAATAAAAAAGTAATAATGCATTCTACATACAATTAAGGTTATATAAAAGTAAACAATAAATACTATACCATTGAACGTGGATAAAGACTATTGAACTATTTAATCGTAATTTTAATCAGTTAGATTAGTCAATATTAAAATGGTATACGCATAGTTGTTGGACAGATTGTTGATAAAAGACAGAAATTAATAGATACAGTCTCCCTAAAATTTGTAACAACTTTTAAGTCATTTATTCCAGTGAAAGATTATAAAAAGTCTGAACTACAAATTCAGCCGGAATGACGTGGAGAATAGAATTAAAGACACTGACCATAATTCGAGTCTTATCGGCACAGACGTCCCCCAGATCTTCGATAATCGTACACATGTAAGCGATCTCAACATCCAGCTTAGCCACTGCTGCCAGTCCTCGGGCCTCTGTTAAACTTCCCTCCACAGGGCGACCATATGTGCTATCGTTCCTGAAGGAAGTAATAATATAACGTATCTGTGCATGCTAAAAATATAATAAATATTACATTTTCCCACTGAATTTTCGTTTTTAATTTAAAAATTAACAAAAAAAGAAATGCTGTCAGTACTTTATCAATGTATTAGATATCTAAATACAAATAATTTTTCTTTTAATATAATTGATGGATATTTAAATTCATTTGAGGTTATCACTATTATCGCCATATTTTAATATTTTAATAATTTAAAAATATGTTTGTATTTGCCATGTTTTCCGATAATTCAATATTTAATAAATTACGTAAAGGTTGATTGCAGCAAGATAAATTAGACATGATACATTAAATAAACAACAAGGCTAAAAAACGGTATAGTACGGAAATTTATAAATAATCAAGCTTTCAATAGTTTCAACAACAGAAACAAAAATTTAAAAGAATAAGCAAATCAGGTTTGAATACAAAAATTGCAATATCCAAGTATCTATAGATTTCCAATGCACATTTGGGAGGGGGGATTTTCATATTAAGAATGAAAAGGTGGGGTGGGGAAGAGTGTTAATTAAGTAAATGATGGCACTAATAGCATAGAGGGAAAAAATGCAGGAGCTCACTTGTTGGGTGAGAGCCTGCCTCCGGGCCCTCTCCAAGCCCCTGAAAAAGGGTTCAAATGTTGATTCTGTTCATGTTTTTCAGCGAACTGCCCCCACGATGAGAGCAATTCCGACATCCGCCGCGTTCCATGTGTCAGGGGTAAAGGTGTCACTGCCTCAGCTGATGCTATCCTCACGGACCAGTTAGATGGACGGTCGCTTAGACGTCGTTCTGCTGTCATACCGTTTAGTTAGCTCTTTCTTGATTATCTGGGAATATTGGAGTGCGCTTTACTTGTGATAAAAACGGGAATATTTATACCCTGAAAGAGGATAAAACAGGCTAATCAATAATGTAATAAATATATCACTAGTTTCGTATATAAAGATATATATAAAATATTTTATCCACGTTTGTCAAAATTATATATTATAAAAATTATATACAGATTCTAAACTTGCCATGTGATGTACGTCTCCCTAAAAGAAGTTCAAACATAGTCTTTTTTCTGTGAAATATGCATACAATATATCATTTTTATTAGCAATTGTAGTACAGTACACTAACAAATGATACCATACTTAGTTTTCACTGATATTTTAAAGAAAAAATACTAAAATACTAATTGTATTTATTGGGGAACATTAATTGTTACTGTCAAAAAGGCATTAATCCATAACTTGCACTGATATTTCAAGGAAAATATAAAATGTAACGGAATGTATTTATTACGTTTTCGCTTTAATTTTCATATTTAGTAGATCTTTAAAATATACTTGACTTTTCTCTACTGGATACAATAGCACAACGTACCTACTACTACAAACAAATCGCGAACGAGAATAAAATATTTACAAAACACTTATGTATAAGTAGAATAGTTCCAATTAAATTTTAACTTGATACAGTTAAGTGAAAATAATTAAAAACTGTAAAATAATGACTATAACATCTATATATAAAGGAAAAGATGTAAAATAAATATTTCACAAATCTTCATAACAAGTTTTAAATAAAAAATACATGAATAATAGTACAAAAATTTCAAAGAATTTAATATTTCCTCAGAATAAGAATATTTAGAAACATCATTTTGTTCATTAAAAAGGTATTGAATAACTAAACAAAATCAAAAAAATCAACAATAACAGCCTCGTGTATACTAAGTAAAAATCAAGCTCATAAAGTGAGAATGGTTTATATAAATGAGGTAAGTATTAGTCAGATCATCCGACAACCCACACATATCATTCAATAGACAGAAATTATTTAATTATTATAATCGATTGATTATTTCTTTCCGCTTAATAATCAACTTAGATCTAAAATAACTTTTATATTCAATTTGAACATTAACAAACACTTAAAACCATGTATATCCTTAGCGAGAAAAAAATGATATCATGCAAATAAAACACAAATGAAACTATGCAATTTGTAGAAAATATGTATTGATTAAGTGAAAAATTCAAAATTGTAAAAAATGTTTTATTAGTATAAAATACGAGTATAATAATTACCCGGAATAATGGAACAAAATGATACATATTCTATATGTTAGATGAATGAAACATCTTTAGAGAAGAAAACAACAAATAGGCAGAAGTTGTTTTTACAATGTTTGGAATAAATAGGATAGATTAAGAACGCAGGAGTATTTGAACATCCTCCTTTAGTAAATGCAAACGTCCCTCTACAGTTTTACTCCTTATTCGGAAACGCCGATATTTTCAACATCCTCCTCCATCTCCGCTTCATTTTCCCCACCAGACTTCACTTGAGGTTGGGTCGCGAAGCCCGCAAACTGTCCACTACAGAGAAGTTGATTTAACCGTTCCACCTCTTCCAGGGTATTCGCTCGCTTGATTGCTTCCCTGATCGCTTGAAGATCTTGGCCACTCGCAACTGATATGTAAGAAGTAGTGAAATTGTATTCGTTTAATATGTCTACATCGGATAACATACTTTATCCCTTAAACTGCTACGCTATAAAATGAAAAAATCTTATCCGTTTGTCAAAATTATATATTATTTATGTATTATAAAAATCATATGCAGATTCTAAGCTTGCCATGTACGCCTGCCTAAAATAAGTTCTAACGTAGTCTTTTTCTAGAAAATGTGAAATATGCATACAATATAGCATTTCTATTAGCATTATAGTACAGCACACGAACAAATGTTACCATCGCTTAGTGTAGTCAAAATTCATATTTAAAAAGATTATCATAAAATAGCAACACCTTTAAATTTAAAAAACAATATCCACATAAAAATAAGCTTGTATTGATTATTAACTTAAACTATGAGTGAAACATGCTAAAAAGTAAACTTGTGTGATATGATCTAGTATTTACTATACCCCATACGTCTATTTAGAGAAAATAAGTATTTCGTAATTTTTCAACGTAAATAGTTATTTAGAAAACCGCTTCATATTTTAAAGAATAAAGGAAGTTGAATCATAAAATCTGACTGTACAAACTAGCATTATTGGGTTACAACTAAAGACATACCTGGTGCAGGCCTCTTGGCCCCAGCCCTTGGAAGCAGGCCCGGTTGCCTCCCACCAAGCGAAGCTGCTGGTAGTATGGACATCGGTGATGCTGGTACCGGATTATTCCGGGCAGGACCAGTGGAGGGGATGACAGGGGCACCTGGGGTAAAAGTCTTGGTGGCTGTGACAGAGTCAGCGGGGGTGTTGGCGCCCTTAGCTACTCGCTTGCTACGGAATATGGTCGCCGCCTGGTCGCGTTCTCGCTGCTTAATACGCCGGTAGTCGAGGATACGAACCTGTAAAAAGGCATTATACGTAAAGGATATAAAATACTTTATGTATTTATGGCGGAACATCATTTGTTACTGCCAAGAAGGCACTAATTCATAGCATTTACTGATGTTTCAAGGAAAGGATATTAAAACATAACTGGTTGTATTTATTGAGTAATATCATTTGTTACGATATATTAAGCTTAAAACTAAATTCGTAGCAAAATTTAAAAACTTAAAATCCGACAGATAAAATATATGTAGTAAAATAAAGCCTTTTTGAAAAAGAAAAAACAATTTTGTGTGTGATATTTAAAGTTTCTTGCGACGCTTATATAATTATTGTAAACTATAAATAAAAATATTATGCAGACGATAACTTAAAACAATTTCACTAGCAAATGATGGTTAATCTAAATTAATGCTACTTGATTATGCATTTATATAAATCATAAGACGAAAGAAAAGTTAAATATATTTCCTATGAGATAATGTTATTTAGATATATGCTATTTACACATCTCATTCAGTAATTAATTTTATAGATATAGCAAATAATATCTCTGGTATTCTTTGTTGTCTCTTGTGTACTTATAGCTCAGTATAATATTTTTGGGTTTTATATGGATAATGTTAGTACTATTTTTCTACATCGTTCGAATAAATTATTAAAAATGTTATTTTGTAAATATCACAATTAGTCCAGCCAATATTAAGTCGTATTAATAATGCTTTTTCCCTACAGGTAATTCCCTTTTTTCGCGTATTTTTTCTCTGTATTAAAACTGCGAATATTATAGATCTTTATCGTAACAACAATTTAAACAAATAAATTATAGACATCTGTCTAAGAATAGAATATGTTAATAAATATAGAATATGAATGATTTTGGTGGTTAGACAGTACTTTTATTCCATATAAACAGTGTACATAGAATTTAAAAAAAATAACTATAAAACATCTAAACAAAAATTTCATCAGCAGTTTATTTTATAGAAATTCATATTGTTCAATGGCCCGTCATAATTAACAACGGGCCCAGGCTGATCATTGAAGTCATTGTCGACGTAGTCAGACAAATTGAGGTCAGTTGCAATGTTATGCAAAATAACACACGCACTGTAAGATTCAAGCAATACTTAAACTATAAAATTATATTATTTATTGCGTGATTATATACTCACCTAAAAGGGTGTTTTAATATCGTCCAATTAGATTGATTCAATTCCCAAATCATTTATCCCTACAGATTATTGATATGATATTTACCCCGACGTGAAAAATAGCTGTAGGTAAAGTGAATTACTATCAGTGTTTATCTTGAGGGAACGCTTTATTATTAATACGTCCGTATATAAGGTTTAACACCAGACAAATTTTACGAGCGGTCCTTTTAACTGCTCAATGGTGTAAACAAAATCATTTTATATACCGACCTATCAAGCTGAAGCTTCTTTTTCTTTACATGCTATATATCTAACATTTTACAAAAAAATCCAAAATATTTCAGCTAAGATAATAGTTTAAGTTCCTGGAATCACCAAAACGGTCAAATTGACCGCTGTATTTTGCAAACTGTTATTTTAATTACATATAGGTATTGTTGTTAAGTGTTTTTATGTAATGCTATGTAAACTATCTACATAAACATGTTAGGGTTATGGTTAGAGTATAAACTTATACTCATTTGTTAGAAAATTAAATTTCATCATTTTGTATAAAGATATACTGTAAACGACAGGTGGAGTTCTATTGAAATATTTAGTAGCACTCAACAATTATATTCGTCGTCCATTCGGTTTCATATATATATGTACTACAGGTATTAATAAGCTAATTATTATAATAATCTTGCTATTCTTGAGCTATTATTTATTGGTGATTCATATTTAAGGTTGCAATAGTATGCTCTCATATGTATATATTGATTAGAAACAAAGGAAAATAGTTGGCGATGCTGTTGTAAATTAATAAAAATTAATGAAAAATAACTAATCCAATAACTTTATATTTAGAGGTTAAACCTTCTCATCAAAGTTAAAATACTATTTACAAAACTAATAAGTTTAAAACAAGCTACAAATTCTAGTATGTATAATTTGAATATATTATTTTCTGATAATATTATACTTGTATTAAAATTGCACACTCTGTCAATATGAGCCTAACAGAAAATCATTAAAACTTAGCAATACTAATACAAAATTTCAATTCATACTTTTGCCACATACTTATTACAATAGTCATTTAACAAAAGGGAAACAGGACTACTGGTACATTATAATGGAATAAATATTTATTATTTTAAACTCATGTAAACTAATTACCTTTAAACTAGTTGAATATTTATTTAAATAGATTTTCAGAAATACTCGATTCTGATTGGCTAATAAAGGCTGAACTTATAAATTAATTTTTAGATTCGTAAATTGGAGTGAATACTTTTTAATTTAAGAAAGCAACTTTAATAGTTTGTATACAACTTCTTTTCCAGTGGACTATTTTTAAGGATTTTGAATGTGTTATAAAAATATTTACCTCTATCGAATTATGCAAAAAAAGCTTGTGTTGCAGTTGTTTATCTATTTTTAGGCGTATATTGACAGCACTAAATTCCCAAATTTTAAACTAAAATGACTATTAGGAAATACCTGAGGCAGCTTGTAAACGACATAGAGACGATAGTTTGTTTTGAGAGCAACAGGATTCTTAACCAAACAGAGCATCTCCAGATTTTTTAAGCTAGCAAGAGGATCAAGATCCTTTAATTCCTGGAGATTGTTGTTAGTGAGGATCAATGTCTCTAAGTTGGGAAGGAAATCGTCCAGACCCTCACCTATCCTCACCAACTTGTTATTGTGCATCACCACTGCTTTCAGTCGCTTGAGAAGAGGAAAACCGTCTAATTTGCGAATTTCATTGTCTGAGAAGTCCAGTGTATCGAATTGGTCCAGTGTTGCTCCTAAATTCTCTAGCAGAGGTATCTTGAAACCACGCATATCCAGCTCCCGATCACTCAAGGCATTTGTACTCTGTAACGCCTGCTCAATCAGTTCTGTAGTTAGCTTTACCATTGTCAGCTACACCAATGCTAAAATCTGATTTTTGTACACTAGAAATCTCTGCTGCAAAGGAAAATGAATCAGATGGAACACCAATATCAAGAATTTCTGTATGTAATAAATACAAACAATGAATGTGGATATGTAATAGATAATATTAATATATGTACTGTGAACTTGTCAAATCTGATTACATCCTTATAAAATAAGATTTATTGTGTAGGAACACATTTCCTTCAAACTAGTTTGTCTAACTGGTTCATCAAAAAGAATTGATTATGTAGTGGAAACAATACTACAGTTGTCTAACCCCTTATGTGTACATGTGCTAATGCATGACAAGATTACCCATTTAGAGAACATGAACAGCAAAAATAAAGTTCTTAATATATACTCAATTAATTTTGAGGCATTAGTATGGCTATTTTAAAATGTAATATATTTATTTTTTGATAAAAAATAATTAAATTTATTATTTAAATATTACAATTTAAGATTTAAAAATATTTTGTTTAATACTTATAAAGACTATGTTCATAAAAAATTAAGAGCCAATTATATACAAATTAGCACATTAAATTTGAATGCTATTGTTCATAACTAGACAAAATTGTTATTTTTTAATTTTACTCATTAATAAAGCAGAAAAAATGGTCATAATAAATTTGTTTATAGGTAGCAGTAGAGAATATTGAGTAGTTTTGGAGCAAACAAATTATTGCTTAGGAGATTTACCTACACTATTCTCATACATTAATATCAGAATTATCATAGTTCCAAGCCCCCTATGTAAGAAAATAAAGAGATATTACTGAGAAATTTTATAATGTTACTGACCCAAAAAATGTTGTAACTTAATCAGTTCTAGCATATTTAAAATTAATTGAAAGCATTGAGTACTTTTTGGTGTACACTAGTTGATATGACATAATTACTTAATAGTTTTAACCCTAGGACGGCCAAGGGTGATTCTCAGAACCTCCTTTTTATTAAATTTAAGTTTTTTCATAAAATATATTAATGTGATACTTCACAATTCATAACTTTTATACTACATCTTTGTTCTATAGAATGACGGTATATAAATATTATGCCTACTACACAGAGTGAGCTATACCCCAAAATATGAACATTGGTCATTAAATAGTCTTAGAACGGCCAAGGGTGATTTTAAAAACTTGTTTTTCAAAATTTAAAAACAAATGTTTCCAAGCTGTAAGTTATTTATTCTGTACACACTTTATAATTGTAAGTAAAATAAATTATATTGTATGCAAGTATATATT
>JAYRBW010123535.1:0-16770 GCA_036023295.1 Invenusta paracnida | reverse complement strand
TATTTATATCAAGCTGGCTTTTATACACATATGGCTCCGAATAATAAAATAATATTCAACCAAAAATGACAGAAATAATGGGATGATACTTTTCATCTGGGGATTAGTAATGGTTTTGGATATTTACAATGCTCTTAGCACGAGGTTTTACTGGATAAAATGTGTTCCCTTTAAAAAGCATCTATTAAATAATGAGACGTCTTATAGTAATAAAACATTCTTTGTCTTAAAATGTTTATGTAAATAGATTAGGAGATTAGCTATCAGTTTAATTTAGACTGCTATCATCTTTAAAAAGAAGTACCTTAGCTCTAGATAATCTTTGTTGTGATATAAACGAATTATCAATAATATTAAAATAAATTAGAATTATTCATATATTATACCTACTGATAGGTATATTGAAAACCAGATATGCATGTATCGTTGCCCATTAATCATAAAAAAATAATGACATCCGTTCATATTATTTTTGTTTATGGTCTGTAAACAATGATTACACATTGTAATAGAACGTAATAAAATAAAATGCAACAAAACGAATTTTTTACTGAAATTATTATTTTTTCGTTTCTATGTACATACTCGTAATACTCATTTGTGAATGAATACATCGAAATATGTTTAAAAATTACCAATAAAAATACTTTTATAAATGACATATTCAGGACTTCATTTTGAACGAGCCTAGATATGAGTGATAATGTTGTCTGAAAAATATGTGAGATATCGTAAATAGATTTTCAGATACAGGTTTGTTGTATCAAAAGCCAGAAACACAAAGTTATGTATAGTTCACTCGGAAAAATTCGATTCTACCTCAAGAATTTTAGAATGCTATTGATTACATTTTATATATCATGATTTATTTAATATATAAAACACAGGGAAAGTTTTAAACTGATTCAAATAGTTTAGAATGCTATTGACTAGATTTTATATCTCTTGATTTATTTAATATTTAAAACACAGGGAAAGCTCTAAAATAATACAAAGAGTTTAGAAATATTTAAATATTTATAGGACGTTTTTATAGGAAGGTTTTTTTAGGAAGGTTTTTATAGGAAGGTTTTTAAAATTATTTATATGATGAAAGCGCGGTACCAAAGGAAAATATTTGGTTTAAGAAACCGTTAACTGCTGAAGATTTTCAAAATAGAATATGCGGAACACTCTCTAAAAATTCAATAAAAAAGGCCAATTGGGCAATGCAAATTTTAAACAGTGGCTTAAATCCAGACAATTCAGTGGAATCATAAGCGGTCTTCATTTTTTTAAAGAAGTGGAGGAAATTTAACCTATCGAACTTAACAGCCAGCTTCAATATTTTATTTTTGAAGTTAGGAAGGTAACTGGACAAAGATATCCTTCCAGTTCTCTAAAAGGGATATTATTAAAGGTATCGGTTATTACTTGTCTAACATCTTGCATAAGAACATCAGAATATTTAGCGATCCAAAATTTAAAGAAACACTGACTTCCCTAAATGCAGCAATGATCGAAACAAATAAACAAAAAATTGAGCCGGAAGGAAATGGCTCAGCAACACCAATATCTGAAATACAGGAAAACACTATGTGGAAAACTGGAGCGTTAGGTACTAATAATCCAAATACTCTTGTCAGAACGATGTTTTTTTAATGGCAAATTTTTGGTCTACGTGGTGTGGTGGAAAATAACAGAGAGATCTAGAGTGGGGAAGAGACATTCGCCTACCCAAACCAAATTTGGAGAAGCATTCGTTTACTCATATCAATTCAGCAATAACTTTAATGGTGGCTTGAAGCAGAAATAATTGAGACCGAAGAAAGTGAAAGCTTTTGCTTGTAAGGAAGAACCCAGCATATGTATCGTGAACACCTACAATATATGTATACTTCAATGCGAAACAATGTTGACAAATGCAATGCTTTTTATTTGAAACCACTATCGAAATATTCAGACAAACAATGGTTTGCAAACTTACCAATTGGGCACAATACTCTGTCAAACATTACTAAGAACATTTGTGAGATTGCTATAGAATCGAAGGAGGGAATTTTATTAACCATAGTTTGTGAAAAAGACAACTGGGAGCACATGAGCAAAAGTCAAAGGAAAGGACAAACAGGTCAAATGCCTAAAGTGTCTATGAAGTTTTGACAAATTATGATTTTGCTGAAACATCACGAATATTCTACCACACAAATTCTCATGATCAAATTTTATCAAACTCAGCTTTGATTCCATTTTCCTCATCTCAACGAACTTCTTCGGAGCTTAATAAAGTTTTAAACACATTTACGTCGTAACACAGTTAAGTCGTATAACTCATTTATTTTGTAACACACTTAGGTCGTAACACACTTATTTCCAGAAATATGTAGCTGTATTATATTAAACATTATTTAATATTCTTTCGTTATTTGAGAGGGAATAATTAACATTTATTAAACAAATTATAAAACAGTCTTTATAAAACTCTGTCAAAATATCTATTTCTGTCAAAATATTCTCAGTATGAATGATAATTATACGTATATGTGTTTTATTAACAACTAAATTATTCTTTGTTTGAATAAATGTAATAATTCTAAAATATGTATATATCGTTGGTAAGAATACATGAGATTATTTAGTTAGATGTCTAATTAATACACATATTTGGAAATGTGTTAATTTTTCCAATAATTAATACATACTGTTTTATGAATTAAATGTATGACCATAATAAATATGCCACTATTCTAACACTCAAAATGATATTTGATTGTAAGTATATATGTATATAGATATTATATGCACAAAAAGAATTATAAATATTTATGAACCTTAGAAATAATCTGAAGTATTCAAATACTTTTATTTGTGGCATGGTTTAAAGTAAAAACGTTTTATCGTAAAGCTTTGACAGAAGACATTTCTATTTCGATTACAACTTAGAGAATGAACGGAAGACGATCCGAATGCAAACATATTCCTATTTGAAACAAGATTAAGTATGTTTGTAAATTGATTCTTCAAATAGTTTAAAGTGATTTTTGCTGTTGTTATGATTCGGGATATTTCAAATGCTCTATAAGCAAATTAAAATGCGTTACTCTGCAGATGGGTTTCGTCTATTCAAAAGTAGTTTAAATAAAATAATAGTAGTAATTGATCTGTATATTTTAAAGGAAAATATAATTTAAATACAATGAGGTTCTTTCAATTTTAAAAAAAATTTTATTCGTTTCCCATTTTTCTTTTTCTTAGAAAACTTATTTCCCTCTTAATAATAATAAGAACAAATAATAATAAATAATAAGTGTATTTTAAACGGTAATAATGTTGTGAAATTGTACCCATTCAATTATATTAATTATTGGACTATAGAAATGAATTATGATTCGGTTAGTAATATTTAGTCAGTTCTATTTATTTATTAAAACTACTGTTGAAAACTATGTATAAAACTGAAGAAATATTGTATATGAAGTAGATATATCAAAGTAGTATTTTAAAATTAATAAATATATATAGGTATACCGAAGAATAATTTACATATAATTAGCATTAACCAAAAAATGAATGTGAACTATAAATATTAGCAAAATATGAAAAATATTTAAAATTGTATCTTTACTTTTTAAGAATTTTTAGAAAGTAATGTTTACTAAAATAACAAAACATAGTTCGCTACACATGAATATGATTTGAATAACTAAACGACATTCATTATTTTATAAATTAAAAATAAATATCTTAAATGTGTATTTTGTTATTTTTAGACCGAATTAATTGCATAAAAAACTTATTGATTTATTTAATAAAGTTAAAACATTCATGCATTTAATAATTGAATGATTAAGAACTAGAATGATTATTATGAACTATTACTTTACTAAATACTTGACCAGCTTGTAAAAAAGTTGAAATATTAATAAAATAGTGGAATTATTCTGACACGTGCCTTTACATATTTCACAAAAATATATTTATTTACTTAGAAACGATTTAAGACATAAGTGACCTACATATATTCTTTAAAGTAGAGAAGTCTGACCTACATTAGATTCAGTATGACCTACTTACCTGCGCTGGAGTAGAGGGATTATGATGGCCGGAAAGAGGGTCACGATCGTTATTCCTTCGACCACCGTCCTCCATCAACATGGGTTCCTTTGTCGCAGAGTCGTTCATTGCATCACTGAAGATAACCAGAACAGAACAGAAATGAAATTATACAAATGAGGAGCGAGCCTTGAGAGAGTTTATTAAAAAGTTAGAATATCTAAAATAGTCAATATTTCTATATATTATACAAACTGTTTTATATATTTCTTTGCACAAAAATCTAGCTTTAAATCAGAATTGTTTCTGAGCCTTATTTGTTTTTTTACGCGTATGACTTATTTATGTAGTAAATTAAAAGGAGTGGTGTAACCTATTTCTTTTCTCATTTAAGACGTCTATAATACCCACCAGTTTTTCTGTTTTATTCCCAAGATGTAAGCGAAGCATGTGGAAAATAATAACACAAAACCTTCACAAATTACTTTTTTTCTTATTTTATACAAATTCTTGAATGCTATGCTTCCTATTAATATTTGTAATTATTTGTATGCATATAATTATTTACAGTTGTCCATTTAATTTAATTTTTTCATATATTAAAGCTTTGAAATAATGTAGCTTTTTTGTTCAGTTTCAAAACATCGAATTTTATTGTAAAGAAAGAAACACAGATGTAGAAAATGTATAGTTATATATATATAAAACAATTTTATTCACCGAAATATTTGAGGTATCAAAAACATGAAAGAGTAAACATATTTTTTCTCGAGTTTATATGCATATGAACAAATGTATTTAGAAAATTGATTACTTTTTATGATGCCTACAAGTAAACAATATTTCAGACATTCCCAGTTTATAATACCCAATACTAAAATATCCAATTTATATTGCAATACATTCTCAAGTCTGGTTATTTGATTCAGTTCTAAGCAAGACTTCAAATCGGGACTAGGAAGTATATTCTAAATTGGAAAACGCAGAATACAGAAGTCAAATTGACTTTCACTACGTGTGTAAAGAGTATCAGGAAACCGCGACAGTTTTACCTCCTTCTCTCATAAATGTTAAATTAAAAAGAGATGCTTAAAGTGCACCAGGTTACTCAGTTAGGATGCTGACAGTAAGTTGCGCATGTCTGCATTTCCCATGTGGTACCTATACTCTCAGCACGACAGAAAGAATGAGAATGCGCTGTACTACTTATGCAAGAATTATTTAGTCCAACACCTGCACGTACACACACACACACATATAAACCTATTTGACACAAAATTTGTTCAAACATATTAGGCAATAAGTGCATGTGTTGAAGACATATTAGGTGATCGAAATAGAGTTTTTTATTTCAGAAGGAATCCTGAACTTGCATTCTTCCCCTGGGAGGTTTGGTATCGAACGGGGCTTCCTTTGAACTGAAAACAATAAGGGAAGGGAGGCTGTTTTGGGTCCATTCGGTACCTTGTAGAGTGTCTCACGTTTTAGAAAAATGTTAATTTGTATAATATAGTGAATGGCAAAAGAAAGGATAACAGGCATGGACCTCTCTTTCTAAATATTCCTCTAGCCTTATAACTTTATCGTCCTATTTTGCGTCTTAATATTACTTTCTTTAAAACAATTGATGTCACTTTTTAAAAAGAACTGTTCTAAATCAAATAGAATTGTTGCTTTTCTATATACATATATAATAACTGTTTAAAAATTTGACTTGTTTTTCAAAGCGCTTTGGTAAATCGAGTGAATCTATTTTAAACTTTTCACCTAGCACAAAATATACCCTTTCTGAGACACATATGAGACATACGAGCTGGTAAAATTACTGTTACTATATTTCTGCATAACTCGAAATGAAGTAATCGAAAAATATGAAAATAATAAGCAGGTATATGGCCTGTGTGCTAATAGTCCAACAATGCATCTAACTTGCGGTCACATGGAGATAACAGCTGGTATTTATACTGGATTATAATCAAACTGTTTAGGTTAAATCGTTTTATATTTGAAAGGTGGGGGATGAGTGTAAATAATTGTTCGTGACAAAATTCTAGATGTCTTGGAAACAATGGAGAAGATCAGGAAAGTCTGTATTTTATAAACTCGTGATTCTGACTATAGGCAAGGGAAGTTGACATCCAACATTATTTAAAAATTATTGTTCTACGTTTTACAATTATAAGTTTAAATATATAAATATAATAATTTATATAAGTTATTATTTTTTATCTTTTCGTTACGTATATATAGGTATAAAATTCTGAATTTATGTTTTTATATACAACCAGTATAATAAACAACACAAATATTTCAATCCTATATTTTAAGACCATGTACGATAAAATACTATATTTTCGCAATATTTTCAATCGCTTAATAACATTTCACTTCGTAAGCGAATTATTAAATATATAAATACCATTTAAATTGTTGAAAGCTTTACAAGGCCAGAAATATACATACGTGTATTCTAATTTTCAAGAATATTTTTTAAAACAGTGTTATTTTTAAAGTAAGTGATTATTAAAAGTATAGCTAGAATTAAAACATTCGAGTGATTTTTGAAATTTAAAACAGATTTCATTTACATATTATATACATAACATGTAAACAAGAAAAATCTGTATTACGAGAAATTATACAAAACATGTTTAACGCCAAATAAGAAATATTCTAGATTCATATTTATATGCTATCCCATTGGTGTCAAGTTCGACAAATTTTTGTAAGAAAGTAAATAACGATTTTACGTCTAAGGGTGAAAGCTTAGTCCTATCACTTTCACTATAAATAATACTTGAAAATCTGAACGTTAATATTGTACAAAATGAAATACAAGTTTATACACTTAAATTTTAAGAAATAGATAATTAGAAAAAGCTTTTACGAATTAAAGCTACATATTTTGTTAATGAAGGAAAATAATCACTGATCGTATTAGTGATTAATCTTTCCAAAATACTTCCGCGAATGAAGCCAAAGTAATAGAGGTTTAATTATAATCTCAACAATTAAGGAATCGATTTTAGAAACACACTTTACCTCATGTAAACTCGTATGCAATGATAATCCTTACATATGTACAATATATCTAGATATCTATGCCAGCTCTACAGGATGTTTGAAACTCTTTTAACAAATCGCATACCTACCTACCTATATTGAGTGTCTTTACTAAGAAGTTTGACCGACTGAAATTCGCTTAGCTTATTACTTTTATAATATAGTACTAAGCCCCCTTGATAGCGACTTTACTGGGAAACACCTATTATCTGTACCTCAAAGCTAACTTTGGCTTTTAGCAAAATATCGTCTAAAAAGTCCTGTAATACTTCAGCGTTCTCTGGTTTTCCTCCTCTTTTCAGTCTCTGAACCGCGATACCTCGACGATACCTCGACGATAAGCGTATTTTCTTGGAGGATTAGCATCACTGAAGCGTTTCGCAACTGCTAGATTGCATTTCGTTCACATCATAATTGACAAAGTGAGGTCATACCTGAGTGATTATAAGAAAGCTTAAACCCCATATTTTATAAAAAATAATATGGATGGAATGCTCTGCTATAACTTTTTTCTCTCCTTAATAAGCCAGCTTAAACCCTTTCCTATCATTGTATGTAGTATGTGTTGTATACCTGTGTATCCAGAAAAACTGCAGTTTTTCCTGATGTAGTAATCAGTTCTTCCTAGCATTACCTTGGATCACGGACTCTTAAACAAGCTCACCGGAAAATATTTCTTCACTGTTTTTGCATGATTTACTTGAATACGAAGTTTTATTTCCCTTGAGCTGCTCCTCAGAAACTTCATCATGTATATATTCTGCACCAAGCATACTAAATGTGTAAATTATTTAATGAATTATTATTCTGTTTGTCAAATTATTCTTTAGCGATATATTTTTCATGCAAGCATTTGAAATACTGTTGACGATATATAAACGAGTATTAATTAAAAAAAATTTCATTAAAGTAGACAAAAATATGTGTAAATAAGCTTGGAAAGTAATGAAAAAAATATTCTACAGATTATAACATGATTACAATAAATTATACTTTTTTCTTTGAAACAAAGATAAATGATCTCCAATCAGTATTTATTATTTATTTAATTTCATCTATAATATGTTCTAAATGTGTGTATGCATAGCTTGCATTATTTCTGTCTTTAATATAATTAGAAATGACTTTTATTTTCCATACAAAATATTATAGATGCTAGATTTTTTATAAATTGACATTAATTTTTTTTTAAATTAATTTAAAACTAAAAATGCCAAATTACTAACTGAACTTCTTAAAATAGACAAGTTTATCATAAAACTTAATTTACTATACAATTGAATTCAATCACAACAAGCAGCGCCATACTTTTCGTAAAAGTAGGGCTACAAAAATGCATTTCAATGCCATTTAATTAATTTGTATTCTTTCTTTATTTTCATAACTTTTAAGTATGAAGTATATGTCAATAATACTTAAGGTTTAGCTACAACTATACTATAAATATCAATAGATGTTTATTTTTAAATTAAAGGGTACTGAAAATATAACATAAGATTGCATTAATATCAAAGACGTTTAAATGTATTAAATATTCATATTTAATCGTCTTTGATCAATATACATTTTTAGGAATGTGTGCTTTACTTTACACATAAAGAAAATATAGATTAAAAATAGAAAGTGGCATTACTTACTTCATTTACAATCTACTTAAACAGCACAAAATACAATAATTCAGAGCACATTACCGCAAACTATTCAAGTCTAAAGTTTCACGATTTACATAAATCTACAAAATCTATTTGGTTATAGTTATTCTAACCTATTTCAGTTTCAGAAATCAAAACCCCTGCTCTTCTTATATTTCGTTATTTTAGCTTTAAAGAAACATTGTAGAAGGGTTAAATGAACTATACCCAAATTTAATGAATGTTTTTTCATTATTATTTTTTACTATAAATGTTCATACGTTATCTACTATCAATAACTGAGTGTGTATTTACTATGCACGAATTAAAAAAATAATTTAAACACAAATTTAGCTTATTTATAAATATATATATCTGACTATCTTTAAATGTTTTGAATAAAATACATATAAAATAATCTCAAAATAAAATAGTTTGATACAAAATGCATACGTTATTCTCATTATTAACGTTAAGTTTTTACATTTAAAAAGGGAAATCGGAAACTAGGAAACAGTTTAGCCATAAATTCAGAAGAGAAGGAATTTATTTTCCAAATTAATTGAAGGTATCAATCATGTGCATAAGTAGGTAATGCTTACAGTGTATACTATTCTTCAACGTACAGATAAAATATCTCGTCGAAAAGCAATTAAAACGGACAACCTGGCGGAATAATTTTCTATGCATAAATCGCATACGTGTTAGTAATTCGGGTATATAGATATATATATATTTGTCTTTTAATAGAAAGAACAATATTATAATTATTAGTAACCATTAGTAATTAGTTAATATTTTCGCATTCTAGATATCATTACCAATTTATCATTACACTATGTAATCGTTAGTTTCAATCCATACCTCTCCTAATTTTTTTTAACAGGACGGGAAAGTGATACAGCTTTCATGATAAGAATGAAGGGTGAAGTCAGTGTCATCAAATCGTATCTAGAAATTGATTGTTCATTTTCGATTATCCCTAGAACGATTTTAAACATTTATATCGGCTAAATGTACATAATAAAAAATACTATAAATCGAAATTATATGATAAAGCTAGTTATTTTAATATGTGGTTGCCTCAAAAATTGTATTAATTTAATAAAAAATATTAATAACTAAATTTTGCTTATGAGAAATATATAGTACATTGATTTTATGTGACACTTTTGCATTTTTTAAATCACCTTATTACCTGTATTAAATTTTATTATTATTTGAGTAACTGAAGTCAGTTGAAGACAAGAAAGTAACACAACATATTGAGCTAAATATATAAAAACTGACTTTAATACAATAGTAGATACGTAGAAACCACAGAATAAGACTGATAAGAGCTGTCACCCTCTTAATTTTATTGAAATTGTCGTGTTTTATTCATTTTCCTACACTTATTCTTTTTACAAAATTCATAAATTTTATTAAAATAGTTGTGTAATTCATATTAAAAAATTAGTATTAATACTACTTTTGCCTGACCCCTTACTATCAGTAGTATAACATTTTAGTTTACATGCATTTTTAAGTTGAACAACATTTACTCGACTTAAGGCATTTTATTTCTTTTAATCAAGTCAAAGTGTTGGACAACATTTGGACTATTAGTGCATTATAAAAATATCACTAATGTTATGTAATTTTTTAAGTAACAGGTCTATGCGGTAGCAACTTATAATTGTGCAAATTTACTTTTTGTTTAAAATATTTCTTCAATTAGAAAAACTTTAGCACTATGTTAATGAGTTATATATACTTACTTGTATTTTACTAAATAAAATCATTTTACAGCATCATCGTACGTTACTATTTGTAAAGTTATTTTAGTATAGTGGGGGTGGATTTAAATAAACGTTTAATAATAAACTTAGTTATTATTATACACATTAATAATACCGATATTAATGAAGATAATTAGATTATAAGTTGGACAGAGCGTAATGTAGACTAACCATTAAGAAGAAAAAGGTCAGTTTTATAACTCTTTTAAAACTATTTTTATGTACAAGGAAGAAAATTTGCAGAATAAAATAATTATGCAATAAGTATTATATAATTAATTTTTACTGCAAGCTCACTTAATGACGCTTAATAAGGGAAAGATTAAAATAATCTGATAAGAATTCTAATTTCTTTCTGATCGTTTTATTATTTACATCCAAAAAATAGATTATTTTCCTAAAACAATGTTGTAAATAAAAACAGCTATAAATTCAACTCAAGAGAGAATTGAGCGAAAATTTATTACTCTAAAGGGCAGAAAATACTTTTGAAGTTCATGATATACAAAGAGAAAAGATATAGATCACTTGAATTTTAAGAAAATAAAATTGGATAAGTCTGAAATATCTACCTGTAATGTAGAAAACATGTCATAAAAATCCCTAGAATGATGAAACTTGTCATTCATAAGGAGTCATTTTTCTGCAATTATTTGTTATCATTTTCTTTGAAGTTATTTGATTTATTTAGTTAAGCAAAGCTATAACCTTATTTTTTGATAGTTTTAACTCAAATAATGAAAAACCTGCCTTTAAAAATACTCCTGAATATAGTATATTTATTGCAGTAATTTTAATCTTTCTTAGTTAAGTGATGCAATGGACAAAGTAAATCATCAATATATTTAAGTTTAAGAATATATATGTATATATTAATTAAACAAACACCGTTATCCTCGAGTAATACATATTAAATTAATAAATTTAATATAAACATAACTAGGTTTACATAAAATATAATAGCTTACTGAGGAAATTTATGTCGGTAAATAAAATATATACCTTTTGCTTAATAAATGTGTATTTCTAATTATGTGATGTAAATCCAAAGGACAACATAAAACCATGATTCTCGATAACTTGTTCGTAATATTTTTTTGTAAATTTATTTCCGAATAAAAATTCGTCTCTTAATTTTAACAAAAATTATATTTTAATAAATAGTTACTTATAGTGAATAATAAGTTTAAACGTATTTGTTTATTCTATTTCATAAATAATAATTGTAATACTTAATATTAATTATACTTAATTATTAACTAAGACTTAATATTAATAATAAATCGTAATATATACATATTCTATAACTTAACTACATATTTATTAACTTATTGATTACATTATTGTGTTATTATTAATTAATTACAGATAACCGAGTTGAACGAGGATGTAATTTATAAAAATGACTAACCTAAAATACGTTCAAAGAGCAAAATCTGTCCCCCTATCCAGAACAAAAATAGACAAAAAATAGGATTTACTATACACCCATTTTGTACAATAAATACACCCATGAGCGTTTATGAGTACATATTCGTAATCTCCGTTATACATATTTATAATCTTCGTGGTGAATTCGCATGTCGCCTGTACATCCTAAATTTAAGAATGTAATTAAGTGTAGAAATATAGTCTACAGATGTGGGTATACCTAGGCTTTCTCGAGACGCATTACGAAAAATACAAAGCAGAAGATAAACACATAAATTATAATCCTCCTCTGTTTTTCATGGGCTTTATTATTTATATCATTTCATACATAGACATAATAGTTTTCTAGGGAATATATTAAACTTGCGAGCGCTTTTGTAATGTCGATTTCGACTGGAAAAATTAAGACGATGAATAAATAGGAAATGGGAATTATCTCTTAACTAACTTGTGTTCAAGGCAAACTGTAGATTTATGTAATCCGGATCAATATAAATTTCTGGCTAGAAACTGCTTTTTTGTGTTTGACTTGAGCCTTAATAAGTCCGACAAAAATAATGCATAATATGCAAAGATAATACTTGAATAATATATAGATACATATATCTATCTATCTATCTATTGTTATAAACAAACCTGTAACAAATAGTTTTACGCATAATAGCGCACTGAGTTATTTTGCTTATTCAATGATTTCGATGCAAGCGAGGAAAACTAGTAGCGTTCTGTTCTTTTAGAGACAAAAAGTATGCGTCTTTAGCTAGCTGTCAGGTTTCATTTGTAGATTTAGTCGTGTTTCTCAAGAGCGCGCGCACGGGGAATAGCCATATTTTCATACCCTTATCTCTCGTGCTAGTACAAATTAATCAAACATAAAAAGTGTAGACTAAACATTGCAGTTAGCTCAACAAGGATAAAAGAGGCTTCTCATATCCACTTCAGTTTTTGTTCACTAGGCGAGGCAGAATTGTTAAATTTAAAAAAATTGATGAAAGATGGCGACTCTATAGCGCTAACAGCAGGGCAGGCGAGGAGCGATTATCTAGACCAGTGTATATAGTACCTTGTCAAACCTGCTATAATGCTATAACAACAATTAACTCTGAAAGGAAAGGTTGGTTTTGAGACAAACTCAGGTAGCTCAGTTTTCAGAACATCCCTACAAAGTATGTGTGTGTGTATCTAGTCAGTTGGCGTGCGAAATCTTCTAAACACGATCACATTTGTACACATACCGATTTGATCCTATTGCTGCGCTACGAGCAACAGAACTCACAAAGAAACAGAACCAGAGAGGAGAAGAGTTCTTTCCATCTGCGTTCCGTTCAACAATACGGCTCTATTGACCGATTCTCCTTTGGAAGCAGGAGAAAAACACATATAGGGTCGTTAAGGTGGGAATAGCTTCTCAATCATGTCACGCAAAGGAGACTCTCTTCTTTCAGTCATAACTGTGCCCAGCGTATCGTCACTTTCGCATTCAGTCTCTAAGTTTGCAGTTTCTCTTTCGTTATCGGATCAATTGTTTGCGACCGGTTATTATCTTTTTATGAGAAAATTAATATTGTTGGACTGACGCAATTTGAGGGGAGAAGAGGGAAGCAAGAGATGTAGCAAGTCAACTTCAGAGTTGTTGGATGACCTTCTTCTTGCAGAATTGATGATTAAAATGGAAAAGAAGAAGATAATTTTATGACAACAGATTTCTAAGGCATATTTTGCACAACATTTGGTGGAACTTTGTTCGTTTACTCTCCCACGGAATACTTCCATACATTTGATGCACTGCGAATGCTAGCTATCGTACATTATCGACGCATTTAAATCGTATTTCAGGGATCTAGAAACATTGTATACCTGCAAATCAAAATTGATATTTGAATCTATAAAAGCTCGTTCTTAATTATTTTCGGAATAGTGTAAATTGAAGATAAAGATAAGAAATCGACGCAATCACCGTTACAATTTGAGAAATATTTTATTTTGTAAGTCATTTTCTAGGCTGCCATGATAGCATGAATACGTATATGATAAGAAATACCTTTAATTGATAGATACTCTACATAATATAATGCATAGCCGAATATTCGAAAAAATAATTGTAAGTTTTGGCATATTATTTTTCCGAAATCAAACTTTTAAAATATAAATCATAGATTCTTTATTGTTATCTAGAACATAAAATTCTTCACAGTTTACATTTATTTTTAAAAATTTAGCAAAGTAGCAATTTAAAGTTTGAATTAAAAGTAGTTGGGTAGGAAATCTATATCTAATGCACCGATATGTGAAACAAACATTTCCGCACAGCCAGAAGAACACAAGAGAGAATTGTGCCGGGAGTTGAACCTGCCATCTCTCCATTACAACAGGTGCATCCATTAAATGATTAGTGCGAAATGATATATTTTATCTTTCACATTTCTGTACGATTAACTGGATTGTAAGTCGCACACTGTCTGTGGAAGCCTCACTTCTTTTTAAAAACTAATATTTACAGTAAACTATGCGAAAATGAATGGTGAAAAAGTAGATTTGAACTTCTTAATTTGGACCTAACTTCGAAATATTAAGAAAATTGTTGTATTGATTACATATACTTTGTAATGGTCTAAAGAAGAACTTACATATAAATATTTGATAACATTATCGATTATCACCTTCGTTTTATTTTGATGCCAGACGAGCATGGTTATTCATAGTATTTTTAAAGACTAATCGAAAATGTGAATGTAAGATTTTATTTTATGTCATTTATTTCAATTATTAAACCACATAAGGATAATGTATTAAATTTTGATTCAAGCTTTGAAATGTAATAAAATAAGTTTTTGTCACGCAATTCAACCAAAAAAGTCAACATTTTTGTATGTGTTTACAAATATGTATTTAGTTTTGTACCTTGCAGACATCCCTCCACGCAAATGAAACCTCATATTGAAATATATACGCTACATTTTAGTTTAATGGAAATATAGAAATGAATAAAAAATGAATAATTTACTAAATTTATATTAAAAAATTGAATAAAAGTTATTTTTGTTAGACATTTCTTTTCTATTTCAAGCGAATGACCATATTATTTCAGAAATGTGACTTGTTTATACTCGCATATGTGAAATTTTAAATTATATAATCAAAATAAAGATATTTATGATTTCATGGATTATATCAGAAATAATGAAACTCGTTTTACTATTCTATGTAGAATATAGCTAAATGCATATAACTAACAATTAACTTCCATTTTGAAACTAAAAAATATACAGTTATACAATCAAATGTAGACCATAAAAGATTGATAAATAACCTTCACTCTTAAAATTGCTTTGGCTGTTTTTCGTGTAAAACCCAAAATCGTTGTTTGGCCTTTGTCTGATAAAAATGTTTTAAAAAGCTTATTTATACCACAAAGAAGATATTTTAATATTAATATTGCATATAATATGTTTATTTAAACGTGTTTTGAGCTTTCTTTCTCGGACTAAGAACGCTTAGTCCCCTATAAGATGTATAATGTTAATTGGATACATTAAGATGAATATATCTATTTTTCTATAATTTAATGAGCATAATGAAGAATAAATATTATTCATTTTAAGTAGAGTTAAATTTTAATCTGGTGGAAATTAAGAAGCAACTTTTGTAAACTTTATACTTTTCTACTATGAGTATTTCTCTTATTTTTATAGATTGATTTTCAGAATTCATTTAAAAGATAAATATTTGTAAAATCAGGTAGTATATTATTCATTTAAATTTTACAAATGTACCGAACAGAATTATACAATGGTCGTCACAGTGACTATAGAATTTGATCCCCCTCTACCCAATCTTGTGAACTCAATACCAGCCCTTTTCACTGATTGATGCTATGATGCTGTTTGCATCTAAAAATATCTATATGTTTAATAAAAATGAAATAATTTTGAAAGTAAGTCTTAAATTCATGGTTAATTTTAGGGGTACGGTTTCTTTTTTCCAGCTCTGTAGAACATTTATTAAAAAATAGATACATATTCGAAAATGTACAATAAATAATACCTATGTTTACATCATATAGGAAACTTTTGCAAATTGAGTTAAGTGATAGATATTGACATATATAGATTTAATTTTATAAATTAGTAATTTATGTCAGTTATAAAATGTTGTTTTGTTAAACTAATAGAAAAACTAATTTAACTATTTAAAAAATATTGATAACAATATTGCTTAGAATAATTTGACCAACCGTTTGGTACAAAATATTTATTTTTAATATTTGGTTTATTTACCAATCACATGAGAACTGAAATTTTATTGATGTAATTTGACTTAATTTTAGAAAACGCTATACATTGGAAGACAGGTGAATACACAAACAATATATCATCATCTCAATTTTATTTTAAAATATTGTTAATCAAACATAATACCTACTTTATTTACTCAAAATAGTACTATGACAAAATCAATTTTTATTTAATTTCAAATCATGCTTAACTTAAAGTAATAAAAAAACGTTAAACAAAGAGGGAGCATATAAGGTACGTTATTCTCTGGTGTTTTTGCCATACACTTGTTCATCTTTTATATCTTCATATTTTAAAAGAGAGAATGTGGCAGCCCCGTGATATATATAAGGTAGACTTGCTTAGATTTTAGTGAGTCTATAAACCACAGCTACCGGGAGCATAAATAAATAAAAATAATCTTTATTAGACTGGACCAACATTATTATGACCAGCCCAATGATTAACACAATACGACAGTGTTAACAGTTTACTACAACCAGGAGTACGTTGCGAGTCTCGAACCATCGGAACCTCGGACCTACGGGTTTCTAGGCC
>JAYRBW010123524.1:0-16771 GCA_036023295.1 Invenusta paracnida | reverse complement strand
CGACGGCTTAAAAGGAGGAAAAACTACTTATTTTCGCTATCGTAAATATTTGATTAATATTTAAGCTATACTTCTATAAGGTACATATATTGTAGCGCTTATTCAGGCACATATTTTGATATATATTCAATTCATATCCGTGTTTTATTTCGTTTAGTTTTTTTGTTTGAAATTGCGTCAATTTGCATTGAAATGAATGAACATTTGAAAGATTTGTACCGGTTTTATTATCGATTTGCTTGAGAAGACACTCTGTCAATTAATGAGCTTAGTCTGTCTATGTTGGTTAGTCATTGGCTAGAATTGTAATCGAAATTCTAGTTTCATTTTTGCTCTAAAGTCATTCAAAAGCATACAATAGTATTAACATAGGCGATAAACACCGCGCATTAGTTGTGTGACACGAGTCATTTAAGCAACTGGCGTTTGGTAGCCGGGATCAGTTAGATAACGTATGTAGTGTCATTTCCATCGCTGAGGAGGCGAGGCGTACTACGTTTTCCTTGATATGCCCAAGGAGTTCAACATTTTCTTCCTTAACTCTAAATCTAATTGCTTATATGCACACTACATTACAAAAGTGCAACACAATAAAATCTCGTTCCTTCTCATGATGATCGGTGAAACGTAGTAATTTAAATTGGATTAATAAATGCGTTAGCTATGTTGCGGTGAGCTTGCAAAATTGACAGAAATTGGCTACTTATTTTTATTAATACTTTTAATGTCTCTAATGAACTGCCCACATTCCAAAGCATGACTATAGTTGAACTATCTGTCTGGTTCTCATTGTTAGCTATATGGTGACGCAGCTGATGGGAGCGGATCTTCACTCCATCGTTCGCACGCAAGTTCTCTCGGATGAGCACGTCCAGTTTCTAGTCTACCAGATTCTTCGAGCACTCAAGGTAATTCTTTTCTTGCTTCTCAGCTAATATTTCTGGCAGTTGTCTGTGAATAGTTAATTCTTCCTTTTTTATGCACAGTACTGTGTCCCACAAGTTACAATGACTTTTTAACATTTATTGTAATTAAATGACTCTATCTTGCTCACCTCACAGAGGTCAAACCACGTGACCTATGACCTTGAATTTTTAACAGAATCTAGCTAATATGGTTGGCTATCTAAATCCTGAAAGGTTCCGTTATCGGTGTTATAGTTCTTTAACTGTACGCAAGGTTACTTTTGCGACAGGTAAAACACGTCAAAAACGTTTTTAAACAACTGGGACTCTTGTTTAAATGGCTGTTGCTAGGCAACCAATGGACCGATTAGACCCATATTTTAACATGATGTGACCTAGATTCTGTGACAAGATCAAGGTCATAAGTCACGTGGTTTGACCTCATGGAGGTCAGCAAGATAGGGTCATTTAATTACATAAATTGTCAAAAAGTCGTAACTTGGGGGAACATACTGTGGATACCATTTCGTTGCGTTAAAATGGACTGTCGTTTAAATTCTTTCTTAATAATAGACGAGTATTATGTATTATTAGTATGCATCGCGGCGTATTATTTACATGTATAACCAAATATGATATCACTTTTCACGTTCGATGTAAGCACTTAAAGGGTTTGGATCGATGAACACAAATAGGATTGATTGGGTATTCTTATACTGCAAATTATCTACTTTTACCTTAATTCTGCCAAATACCACAATGCATTAACTACACTATGTCTATTGAATTCAGATACACATTTGAGTCATATTATTAGATTCCTTGTATTGATTACCTCTTTCGGGTATAATCCTATTAAAACTTTAGTGATTATAATTATTATTGACATTTCTTATAAAATAATACACGACGGCGAAGCCAGAGTGAATTGAAAATTTTTTTAAAATATTTAAGTTTATTTACATTAACCAATGGCTATAATCCACGATGTAATCAATGTGTTCTTAATTATCGACTTTCTTAATTCACATATTATATCAAATAGTATATTTGAATATATCGACTTTTTATTACAAAATTGTAGATTTAGCTTTAAATAAAAAGTGTATATTTTGGTTAATGTTTCTAGAAACCTTTTCCAATAGGACAGTTTGTTGGATATATAATTATTCCTGGATTTCTGAGTGCCTTTTCTCTTCGTGCAGCTCTGAAAGAGGCAATAAATAATAATCCCTAAATAATAATATGGACATTAATGGTGCATTTTGGAGGAATAGTCAACCCTACAGTGATTTGTTTTAAAGTGAAGTCAATCTTGTTATAGTGAGTGGATTTATAATTGAAGTGCTCTGTGTTTCCTGTTGATGTTTGTATGCAATAGATTCGTCTGTATACATATATAAGTCGATGATATTCTTTAATTATTAATTATGCGTCAATTCCTCTGTGCATTTATTATCGCACTGTCTGTGGCTTGTGATGTTTACGCTGTCTATAGGTATAATACGCCTGTGTATAATGATATTGAATATGTCGGTTCAAGAACTGTCTAAGTCTAATAGTCAAGATTATAAAGAACCTCGTAAATACTGGAATGTATTGGTCTTTCATCTTGCACTAATAGGCTATATACATAATAATATGTACATACATATATTATAGACATATTATATATACGGAAGAACTCCTAAAGTGAAATCTCTTCCTCATTGATTTATTGATTTTAACTTGCACATCATTAGGGCGTTTTTTCTCTGAAATTTGCTCTGCAGTTGATTTATTTATTAATGTAAAAGTTCTTTGTATTACATAGTAGGGCCGATCACTTTTGTATAGAATCACTCAGACTACTGGCATAGCGGCTATTTTAGTTTCTCAGTTTATTTATGATCTTATTCAGTTTATTTATAAGCATATTTGTTTTCAATGTCCATCTGACGGTAGGTCACTCTTTTACTCCGGTTTCTGCCAATATATTGTCACTGCTCTGGCTAAAGTAACACTCCTATAATGAGCTGTACAAAAAAGGTTAAATTTCATTCCAATTTATAGTATTAATTTTGCTGTATAAGTGTCCATTGGTCTTTGCTTTGGGGAAGAGTATGTCTTGTTCTACTAAGAATTAGTGACAGGTGATAAGTAATTCAAACTATGAGCTTTGATTAGTTTCGTTGTGATGAGAAAATCTATCATAAAAGACGAATAAGAAGCCAGCATACTGCAACTATACTTATCTATTAGCGTTGGAACTTTGGGGATCCACTCCCTATAAATGAAGTCTGTGTGTATGCACTGAAATAGGTATTCTCTTGCAACAATCCTCTCGACATATGTCTATTTCTCTACTTGAACAATCCTTATAATATCAAGTATTTTGGGAGCATGCCTTATGCCGCATGTGTATCATATAATACTGTTTGTTATCGCTGTTTGTGGGTCATTAATTTAGTCCTTCTACCAGGAAATGGATCTCTGATAGCTCGGACGTGAACAAATAAATATTAGTGTAGTTTGTCGGCTTATCAATAGTATTGTATTACATATGTTCTAGGAAGAATTAATAATTGTTTCTTTAAATTCTATTTCTCCTATGTAGATATTTGTAATCAATAAATGCTGCATACAGTTTATTTATGATAAAAGTTGTGGTTTCCCTGTGTACTGATAAAATACTATGCCTTTTGCATAAATAATAGAATCTTTAGCTGCGCGTTAGAAAATTGATCAGGTGTTGCATTTTTAACAAAAGCAATTCATTATTAACCTTTAAAGTACTATTAAAGATCTGTAACCTAGTCAGGGTCACAATCAAAGATCTGTAACTAAGTCAAGGTCATAATTAAAGATCTGTACTAGGTCACGGTCATATTTAGACGATTTATTCTATTTCTACCCTTTTTGTGTTTAAAATCACTAATTTAAGAAAGAATAAAAAATTAAATAACAATCGTAATATTATGTATTGAGCACTTCAATTTTCGAATTTGTTTCAATTTATTGTATATTTTATAAATGAAAATGTTCGAAATTTGCGTAAAGCATACTTTAGAAGATATTGTGTTTTGAATATTGTATTAAATTACCGCCAAGCTCTTGACTTATTGAACACGGTGAAACAATTTAAACATGTCTATACACAGCTAAACAAAACAAGAACGAGTGGAAGCGGGTTGGCTCCGTTAATTGGGTTCTGTTAATGATGGGCATCCCCCCCCCCTTTTCTTATACCCACCCCGACACTAGTACTTGCACAGTGCGGACCTCATCCATCGGGACTTGAAGCCTTCGAATATTGCCGTGAACGAGGACTGTGAGCTGAAGATCCTGGACTTCGGCCTTGCCCGCCAGCGGGACGATGCCATGACAGGCTATGTGGCCACGAGGTGGTATCGCGCTCCGGAGATCATGCTCCAGTGGATGCACTACACCAACACTGGTAGGGGGGTGGCTTCTTCGCTACTGATTATAACTTACCGACTTAGTTCAGGGTTGGTTGGTATGGGAAATTAGTTAGTGAGATTATTCCTGGTATACTGGGGCTGCATCATCGGCACACAGGAGGTTCACTGAGTATACTTGGAGAACAAGAAGAGGGAAGACCACCAGGCAAACTAGAAGATGTCTCAAGTGAAGTTGCTTCAAGGTTAAGGACTTTCGTAAACAGAGAGACGAACTGTGTGATAAGGCTTTAAAGGCTGAGAATCCGAAGAAGTCTGTTGAGCATATTATGAAAGCCTTAAGAGAGGCGTTGAAGCTGAACAGGCAGAGACAAAATAAAGGCAGTGCTCGACATTAACTTTTCTAGGTCCAATTTCTGATTTTTAATTGAATAAACAAAATACAATTTTTGGAATATATTATAATGAAATTTTAATGAATTACCTAACTATACTGCATAATTCATCGATGTGACATGTATATTTATAATTCAATTATGCATAATTACACGAGACAACAGCCCACTTGCAATCTATATATTTCATGGAAATGGTGTACCTACATACAGCTATTCACTAAGATTCACCGAGTGAATGCAAATTATGCATGAACAAAATTATATCAATGACGCTGTTTCTACTATTGATTCAGTGAAATAATACCCATCTAACCAAGCAAAACTCTTATTGAGTACCAATTTTGAGCACTAATGCAATAATATACAATTATATTCATTTTAATATTCTGTAGTATGCACTTCTGCAATTAATTTGTCTCAAACTGTATCAATTTGAGACCGTTACCTTTAACTTGAGGATTGTGATCTATATAATGTTTCATGGATGCCAAGGAGGGCCACCAGCTTCAGGTATGTAGTGGCCCCATTGGATGTCGTACATGCCCGGGGCGGCGGGGCCGGTCGAGCACTGCAAGCTCAAGTTATATGTAGTGGCCCCATTGGATGTCGTACATGCCCGGGGCAGCGGGGCCGGTCGAGCACTGCAAGCTCAAGTTATATGTAGTGGCCCCATTGGGTGTCGTACATGCCCGGGGCAGCGGGGCGGGTCGAGCACTGCAAGCTCAAGTTATATGTATTGCTTTAATCACTCATGTATTCAAAATGAACGACCGTTATAGTCATTATAAACTATAAACATGCTTTGTGTACAGTTCCTTTGAATTTATATCTATTTTATTCCGACAAGTCTATATTATTATTATTGTTATTCACAATAAACAACTATAGTAAGCATATCATATTTTGTAAAAAAAAGTCTGGTGGTCATTGATAGTCAACCATGTTTCGTGTGAGTTAAATAAGGCATCTTATTAAATTTGTTTGATCCTTAATGGACCTCACAAGTTTCCTGTTAATTGAACAGGTTTCTTGGTAGGCGTATTACAAAGCTTTACACTCAGTATATATATTTGAAGCTGGTTTTAAATCAGGATGTGTATCAATTATCTGTGCTCCAAGACAAACTGTTTGCAGTGGTTTTGGTTGTAGGCTATACTACAAGATGTAGGTACTGTTTAAAGTATCTACACAGAGTTATCAGATTCATTTAAATTGACGTGTCAGTGATTACTCATTATTGCACAATTGTGTTACAGCTATGACAGATGAGCTGCTGTCATCGTGTGCTGCAATGTATCATATTCAAAGTGGGTTTTATGCTACACTTATTCTCTTGACTATAGTTGTTAATAGCTTCCTATAGATGTTGGTTAGTTTAATGCATAGTTTCCTTTCGCGATCTGATTTGGTGTCATCAGATTATTTATTAATTAAAGTTAGACAGTAGTACAAAATGGGAAGGCTGGCTAACTAGGACACGAAGAGGTAAATGGAGTACATAAAGGAAAAAGTATACAGGCTTCAGACACAAAGTTAAACAGGCGCTAGGTCGAGCTGTCATCAAATGGATCGAAATAGAGATAATGTAGAACAAAATAGCACATTTAAAACGCGTAATTAGTGTATTTAGCGAGAGTCACATTCGAGGAATATCTACTTTACTCATAATCAATTAGGCGTTTACATTGTTATTTTGGTTAAAGACTTGATTGTATTGAGTATTTATTCCGTGGATAAATAAATATTGATTAATTATCGATGAAATTGAATGTATTTATCCACCGAATATCTTTTATTTCATTAAAATTGGTTTAAATTGGGCTTCTGCAATGTAGGTAAACCTTTTCTGTGGCAATTTAAAATACATTTTAATGGATTTTAACATATTTTACCAACTTAACCTGTTATCCAATCATTTTGAAACATTGGCCAAACAACTAATTAAAATATTCTTTAAGCGAATTAAAATTAAACTGCAATTTATGTGCAGCAATCCTGTCTACTGTAATTGTAAATTATTTTATGTTATCAATAATATCTATGGTTTTGGTCATAGTTATCGTTGTAGTTTAAGCAAACCCAAAACATTGCATGGAAAATCTCTCTTTATTTTTTATTTAATATTAAATCTTGTCACGTTAATTTATATTCGCTTAGAAAATATTTTATATTGCCCCGGAAAAGGTGTTGGTAGTATCAATCATAGATATTAATCAATATAATATTGTAGTATGTACATAGATTAGAATAACAATCGAAACTAATTCTATTGACAATATCTGACGATTGTGGTCAACGTGTGTAAGTTATTTGCGAATATTCAGTATACTTACGCCATAACTTAATTACATATTATTTTAGAAAGAAACGATATCCTAGTAATTAAATATCTGGAAGAGATCTCTATTTTTGACCTACCTTTGACTTACCTTAACTTTTTTTAAATAGCCAATCAATGCGTACTATATAATAAACTATATTAGTATTATAAAATATTGGTTGTAAGTTATTATCAAGACTTATGTTTATGCTGGAATTATTATACATTGTCAATTCCCCTGCTTTTCTTTATTTGTCTATTTTGACGGGGTTTGAATACTGTTGACAATTTTCTATAAATAAAACAATATTTAAGGTTACGTCATAATGCTTTCCGTAGTTATAATATGTATGCATATGTTTAAAGACATCTTGAGGACACATATTAAATGAGAGCGATTAAGCAAGCAATGAATCAATAAGAACAAACACTGATTTATTATGGTTATAGATTGTATCTGTCGTGAAAATGATCTTATTCCGAGCGGGCATATTTTGTGTTGTTTGTTCATTTTATCATGGTTATAAACAAAAGGTATGACATTCAATAACAACTTACCGTTGACAGATAATCGCGAACACAGTACTTTTAGCAGGGACCCATTTCATATAAATGATAATATGATATAAAAACGATCAATTTGTCGATATCGGCGTATTTTGTGTCGCCCATGGATTGCCGATATAGACCAATTCTACTGTACACACAATATATTACATTTAAATACCAAAAGACTATTATTAAGTTCTGTGGGACTGTTTTATTTAAAGCTTTTTGGTATCGATTGAAATGGTAGATTCCAACGATGTGATCTCCGCAATATTCTGTATTGTACACGTGACTTGGATTGCTTCTAGCTGTTTATGAAGTTGTATGATGACGCGCTGTACTATACAAAGCCTCTGTTCTCCCTCTCCAAACTTACCAGTTGATATCTGGTCGGTGGGGTGCATCATGGCGGAACTGTTGACCCGGCGGCCTCTCTTCCCTGGCAACGATCACATCGATCAGCTCAAGAAGATCATGGTTCTGGCTGGGAAACCCGATGATGAGTTCATGGCCAAAATATCCAGTGAAGATGTAAGTTTCTCTCATATTACCGGTCATACTCCGGTCTTACCTTTTTATATTTCTTATTGTATTCAATAGTTGTATTTTAAACTAGACAACATTATCAATTTTAGTTTTTGAGTAGTATGTAGAGGTATAATTCTGTAACAAATTTGAAAACGTGATATCTATTTAATTTGTTACTGTTAAGTTTGTGTTCTCCGCTAGTTAAAGTATTAATTATGATTAATGGAGGTATTTATTGATCAACGATAACAACAACAATTTTTCAGGCACGGACATTTATCAAAGAACGGGTGGCAAACTGTCCACGCAAAGATTTCGCGGTACATTTCTCCGGAGCCAATCCAACAGGTAAGAGTGGCCTTCGTAAAGTAAACACTGATACATATTGGCTTATTGTTTTTACTTCTAGAACGATTACTTCACAAATAGCGTAAAAGGGGTTGTACGTGTACGTGTACATGCTAATTTGGTTTATACTTTGTTATAAGGTAGATGACTTGAGTTTCTGAGCGTGGAATTGAAGTTTTCGGCGCTCTATTCACTTTAGATAGTTTACTCTAAATGGTGGTTACGTAAACACACTCTAGAAATTTAAATTTATTGCAAAATTCTTTTTCTTTTTAGAAAAATACATTTTTTAGAAACTGTTGAAACTCTGATTCGGGTATTCATTCATTCTATAAATTTAAGTCTTACATACAACAAAAATAAGTTTTCTTGCGGAGTAAGTATGAAAGGTCAATTTATTATAAATTTAATTGATAATTTATATTTTAGTGCCTATTTCTTTTATTAATAAATTTGCTTTCAACAGAATGTTTCGTTCACATGTGTGACATGGTTTAACTACATGCGAAGTTTCGAAGCTATAATTTAGCAGTGGTCTAATCAGCTATAAAAACGTAAAAGGGTTGTGATATGTGTACATTTGTAGTTACATATTTAATTTGTTCAATTGATATGAATATACAACTATACAAAGGATTAACAGTGTCAAATACGGATAAGCAAACTGAACTATAATGATTCATTTTACTATAACTAGTAGAATAATCTCTCTGACTTTTGATTCGTGAAATCTTCAGCTATTGATTTACTCGATCGAATGCTGGTCATCGATCCGGACCGACGAATCACTGCGGCTCAGGCCCTCGAACACCCCTACTTGGCCCACTATCACGATGAAAGCGACGAGCCCGTCTCGGCGCCCTACCTGGATCCCTACGAAGACCTCCGCGATGCCACAGTTGAACAGTGGAAGCGTGAGTTTTGGCCACCCGTCTGTTTCCTTATTGCCCTAAATTATTCGGCATCTTCTAATGCCTCTTCTGGCCTCTTGCTTACAGAGTACGTCTGGGAGAATGTTCAGAACTTCGTGCCACACCTTGATTCCCTCAATCAACAGTGAAGACAGAGGTCAGGTCCTCTCCCCGCCCCCGCCATCCATCTCCAATTCTCTCAGAGACGACTTGTGTGCACCATAGCTTTCTGTTCACTCTATATCAGCAGCAACCCTTTTTGTCGTCGGTATTAACTGTGGTGCGCACAATGCAACAACATTAATCTACTATCAGGCTGAATTACTTCCTAAATACTGTATAGTATGTGTATCGCCATTTATTATGCTTTTTTTCATTTTTAGGACGACTGATTTAACACATAATATTATGTAGCTCTCTTTTAGTTCAGCGGTTCAGCTGCATACAGAACAGTGTGCGTGATACAAATTGATTTGAGGCTTACAAGTAGCATAGGGGTCATATTTAGACTACGCAGACCTCTACAAATAATCAATATTCATATTTATTACCAATCCTTTCTTTTTCCATAATATATATAATTTGCCGAGGTATTTGATGTAAACAAATGCCTACAAACACAATATCTTCAGTTGGCTTGCCTTTCCACTATCTATGATCACCGGCGTCTTTTTTGTCCCACATCATTATCTGTGTGTTATCCTACTAACTCAACTCTTTTGTGGCATTATTTTCAATTGTGTACATAGTTGGCACTCATGATTCAATCATTAATAATATTTCAGCTGCTGCAGTTTAACTACAAACTAACATATTATGCCACCACAGCAATGGTGTGATTTACATTTTCTATTACCCATTCGAACCACCTAATTATACCATGCACGGTTATTCTTTTATTGTTTTAGTATGTAATATATATATATTCTTTTTAACTTGAATTTTAATTATGAGCATTTTATTTGAGGTTAGTAGACTTTATTATAGTATACACCATTCAAACAAAAACAGAACACTAAACATGTGATAATTTTAATCCCATAAATTGTTTTGAACTAATTATGATCGTATGCATGTGTTGGTATATTTGTTTTCGTCTGTTACTCACTGCATTACTCCAATACACCTAAAGAAATGCCGTTATCATTCATCCTATCAGCCCTCGATGGCTTCTCGTGTTTCTATTTTCCATTCATGACTAGCTAGAACCGACATTATGCTACTATTTATATAAGTACCTACCTAATTATATGATTCAACTTGTGATTATGATTTTCTTACTGAAAGATTTGTGAGTATTTACAAAGTAGTATAATACATCAATTGTATGTCATATTGTTTCATTATGCCTAAATATAATACAATTTATTCTGTTTAACAAATTCATCTTTGATTTTCTTTTTGTCATCTGAATATAACAAATGAAATATTATTTATTGCAATACTTTACAAAATTCATATTGAGCATTAATAATAAATAATGCGGTATCGAAGCTAGGACAAGTGTAATGTGGATTCTACTGAATTCAAAGCTGTATAAAAATTGTTATTAAATGGTATCTGTGGCTTCTTGGAAGCAATCAGAGAGGACAAAGTTTAATTTTTAAGAAAGAACTTGATTTGCTGCATTCCAGAGTCTTATGGTGTTTAAGTTGATTGCTGGACCAGGTTTATTTGTCTAGACCATAGAAATTTGTATAAATCTCTAGAACAGAAATTTTGTTTAAAACGAGGCACCAACAAGAACTGTTACAGAGAGCAAAAGATATCTTTTTAACATTTGATAGATAGGAAAGGTCTCCTAAAACTCGCGATATCTCGGTTATTGAAAAATGGCTTTCACTGCTAGAATATGCAGAACATTTTACGGGTAAAGTCTCGATAATGTATGCTTGCCGAGTTTCTCAAGGTAAGTTTCTGATTTGAAAATTCTTTATCGCCTATACCAAATTATTTAGACGTTTTGAAACAATCGCTATTCCTGCTTTGAGTTTACAATAAAAGTGTTGTACAGCAGTTTAATATGCTATAATTTAAATCGTTTGGTGTCGAGTGTCTACATTAAGGAGATTGACAATTACCGTTCTAGTTGATAGATAACGAATGCTATCGTTATAGTGAAAATGTTGTTAATTTATGCAGCAGAATATCCGAACACTCCTAACTATTTATATACTTTACTGCAAAACGGGTAATGGTAGAAATATTGATTCGACATTAGCTTCAAAATTATGTATTGCATATTAATTTTTTTAACTCTTATCCATAGACATTAATCAATATATACATAGAATGGCAATCTAAAATATTTCCATTGAAAATGTTGTACATTTTAAGTTTGTAGTCAACATTTATTATAAAAAAAAACGTACATGCCAACTAATTTATATATTAATAGAAAAAATATGCTAATATCAATTTTTTACTAAGTCAATTATATCGTAGTAATTTATTAAGGATCTATACTTTTGACCACAAACTTATTTCTTCAAATTGTTAAGTCATTTTTTAAAACAAATATCTATGCTAGTATCTTTTATAATGAATATAATGCAGCCTTATTTTAAGTCTCTAAGAAACCATATTTATTTCCTAGTTATGCCATTTAGAAATACAAACATGTTTTTATTAATTTAGTTGTTTATACAGAGTATGTTACTCAATGAAATACAGTCTGTTAACTGAAGTCTACTATTTACTTTGAGGTAAATAACATCCTTATCACTTCATTACAATATACATATATATAATAATTAGGAAGTCAATGTATTTTATTAATGTCTACAAAATCAGTATAATACATCCCAAATCTTCAGCTGATAATAAAATAATAACTCCACTAGTTAAAACACAAGTTCAGAAAGTTACAAAATAAATGTTATGATTATATTTACTAGAAAATACACTTAAAAAATTACGCCATTGTACAAGTTCCAATAGAATATACACAGCTAAAACGGGTTCTACTGGCACAAAATCTGAAACATCCGCACACGTTGGACATTCGATGACACAAACTGTGCTGAAATTAGTATAGAAAGAGTATATTATTATGTTGACACAACAAAGAGAGAGCGAGACAGAGCAGTAAGATCAATGGGAGAATGAAAATACACAGACAAAAACAAACAGAAATACGTAGAATAAAATGACGCTAATTCAATCATAAAAATCAAACTAAGAATACGTTATAATATCTAATTAAGATGAAATCGTTACTATTGACAACTACACTTACGAGAGAGACGGTCTTTTTTGTTGTTGAAAACAGAGCTGGCAGGTGTTTCGCTTACTTTACTTACCTACAAGTAGACAATAGAGTTGGTTGGACGACCGACCATAGAAATACGTTACTTATACATAATATGTTTAGTCAGTGATAATTGTTGATGAATACACGGGAATGTGGAACCACCGGCCTACTGAGAAGCCCAATCAGTCGGTTCAATATGAGGAAAGAGGGGGGGGGGCGATGTGGGATAGGAGAAGCGGTGACTTGCTTCACTGAGTCGAGGGAAACGAAGGAAGGAATAGAAGAGTTAGAAATGCAGATGTGTTTAGTGTCTGATCATCAAAGCATTATTGCGATCAAGACCAGGTATGCAGAGTAAGAGAGGTCCACGTGCTCGATCCACCAACTGCGTGGTGGCTCAGGAAGCAGTCAGTCTTCGAGTGTAGTTTATATCTGTGGTGGGCAGACAGGGTGGGGGGGCACTTTCAATAAGACATGTATGGGTCATATTCACAAGATACAAAAGCATCATTAATACAGTATTCATCCCCTTTATTAATTGGCTTATATCACCTGTTTTCTCTTAAAAGTAACCTCCCAGTCATTCATATAAGTTAAGGCATTTAACCCATTAGCTCCACATATGGTATAATATGTGGGGCATACTATGCGTATGACTTGTACATATATGTTCAATATTGTCAATGATGAAATGACGCAAACTATTCAACTGCAATACACTATGGAGTATATGCACACACACAAAGGAATAATAGAGCGGTATATCAAATGGAATGTAGTTATTCCCCTTTTTGCGTATTAGATTGCACTATAAGTTCTACTCAAACCATCCTAGGATCATGCATAGAGCTAAGCACAAACAAAGCTTTGATACACACAGCTGCGATTGTGGTCTGTCTAAGACCTAATAAGATTGCAGTACCTAGGCTCACATAATGGCCTGACAATTAATAGAAACAAATCTAATGCACACAATAACAATGAAGGCTGAATGGAGACTTTCTACATTAAATAAATATTAAAAATAAGGTTTCACTATGACGTAAAATAAAAGGTCCATCAATATAGTATACCAAGATTAATGTGTGTAAGTTTCAAAATGCTAATTCGCTTATATTGACAGTTGGTGTGTTTGTTTTCCGTTTTACATAACTAATTTCATTCTTTTTTAAAGAAATTCCAAGAAAACTCTTTCTTTTTGTATAATTCCGGAATAAAGTAACTCTATTTCAATTCTTAATTAAGCGCATTTGAATGAGTAGTAGTAGAGTAGGAGTAGTGCCTTACCGGGCGCAAGACGGGCCAACTGAGTCACAAAGTATTCCTCCAACTTATTACTGGCCTTGTAGATGTCGGTGGTGGCGAGATTGTAGCTCTCAGCATTGGCAAACATGAGGCTCACATCCTCCACCATGTGCTCTAGGGAGGTGTACTGGCCGGCCTTGAGCTTCAACTTCATAGTCGACAAGTCCATGGGCTGCTTGATGATCGTGTAGTAGTCTGGGACCTCCTCCCTGTCCACAGCGTCATGGAAAGGCCAGGCACTCCGATGCCGATAGAGGTTGTCAAGAATGGTCTTACAGGCCCGGCCCATGGCAGCAATAGCAGCAGCAGCGGCGGCGGCACCATTGGCTGTAGTGGACAGTTTGGCGCGCTTGCCGGGTGGCGGGAGCTCCACTTCTTCATCCTCCTCCTCCTCGTCATCAGAAGTTACCCGAGCACGCTTCCTGCTACTGGTCCTTGCAGTCCGCCTCGACGATTTCCTCGCCTGCTCATCGTCACTAGACGACGCCTCTTCTTCCTCCTCCTCTTCCTCCGATGAGTTGTGCGAGATAACGGTGGCCCGCTTGGCACGCGATGAGCTCCGTGTACCCGCCGACTGTCCGCCAGTACTCTTCTTACTAGCGGGTGTCTTCTTTGCCAATGTCGCCGATTTGCGTCCGCCCGATCGTCGTGTCACAGTCTCCTCTTCACTGTAAACAAGAATTGACACACAAGCTATGGAGAGTAAGCTTCATCACGCTGTCACAGCACACTCACTCACCTTTCCCCGTCGCTGTCACTCTCCTCCTTGTATCTCCCTATTGTCCTGCTGGCCTTCCGACCCGAGCCCCCGGTAGTCTCCTTGGCGGTGCCCCTCCCTCCTCCACCGGCCTTCCTCTTGCCAGTTGGACCAGACTTCTTGGCGCTGGTGCGTGACTTGCCCGGACTGCCTCCTCGTCGACAGTGCATACAGAACCAGTCTCCTCGGGGCAGAGTCCGCAGAGGGGGCTCGTGACAGAGGAGATGGAAAGAGTTGGTGCAGCCGGCACATCCCACGAGTTCCCCCGCCTCGTCCTGACACGTCAAACAACTCGCGTCATTGTAGTGGCCCTCCACTTCCTCTTCAGATTCCTCATCTGAGTCAAAGTTGTCACTTTCCTCGTCTACAGAGACAGCGCGGGAAAACCATACTATTAGTCTGTGATAATTATCGAATGGATGAAATAAACGAGCAAGCAAAGAGACTTACAGTTTGGTCGACGTCGTCCTTTACCCCCCTCGTCATCCTTTCTAGACCGTCGCTCTGGTGGCTTACAACTGGGACAGAACCAATCACCACGAGGTACCTTTGTGAGCGGTGGTCGAAGACAGAACAAGTGGAAGGTCTGATTACACTGATCGCAGAGTAGTAGTTCATTGCTCTTCTGCCGGCAAATGCGACATTTAGCGTCTTCCGTCGATTTCTCCCAGCGAATGCACGAATCCAGATAACCCTAATAATGCCAAACAATACTGTCAAGTATCACAAAAGTAGTAATTGTTTTAATACATAGTATATTGAAGTCACATATTATACAAATGCCATTAATATAATTACAATAAAACATCGTAAGCATTATTAAAATACTACTATATTTTATAATGAGTAGTAGAAACCAAAAAAACGTAATCTTTATTAAAACAAAATCGAAAATAAATAATAATTAACCGGTCTATAAAAAGCTAAATAGGTCGGGTAAGAAACGACTGAACTAACCTGGAGCAGATTCAGTCGAGACTGAGTCTTGGCACCCACAACAGCCTCCTTCCACTGACTGACCCAGAGGGATTCAATGAGTTGACCCGCGGACTCCGACTCCGTGGCATGAGGTCGCTTAGGCTGGAAGGGACCGCACATAAAGCGCTCGAGGAGATTGCTCTGCACCTCCGTGAGACAGCGAGATAGTTGAACCCGGTTCTTGGCTCCAACCAGGCGTGACTGCCAGTTCGTGATGTCCGGAGAGATGCTCAGACTTCCGTTCACGATCCTCTGGCAGGTCTCGTTGAGTTCCTGATTGTTGAACAAGAACCCAGCCGGTCAATCACACATAATGCCTGAATTCCACAATTAATAACGTTGTCTACTTACTGTCTTGAACCCGTTGATAAGGATATCTTCAGTTTTGTCAGACTCACTAGGAGCAGACCCAGTCTTTTTACTGAAATAAATAATACACGAAGTACACTGGTGGCTGCTGTGACAATACACGCAAAGAAAGAAATATGTATAGACTTACCTATTGGCCTGCCTGAAGGCGCGTATCCTAGCCTTCTCCTCATCAATAACCCTGGAAAGTTCCTCCTTGAGAACGCTCTCCCGGACGCCTTTGGGATGAAGGGCAGCCAGGAGGGCGTCTAACTGGTCCTCACTGTTGTAGACCTGCCAGTGAAGGGGCTCCGTCGGGCTGGGTGCAGTCGTCTCATTGTCCGCTGGCGTGAGGGGCAGGCTGGCCGCGGACGTTGACTTACGCAGAGACTTGGCTGGCGAAGCGTGGAGGTTGTCGGAGGTGGCCTCCTCCGTCACAGCCCATCCACTCTCCACGTAGATGCCGGGGGGAGCGGCGGGGAAGCGCCAATACCGGCAGTGGCTTCGATCAGTACCTGTTGACATCATGCATGAGAGCCTTGGTGAATCATCCATCAAGAAGTACAATGTACAGTGTCGCTAAATCCATTTTTCGGACCAAGCTTAAATTTTTGGGCTTAGTTAAAATTTGAAGAAAAATCTTAATACATAAATTTATAGGTACGATTAGTTCAAACAACTGGTATTTTTAATAACAGAAACAAGATTAAAAATTTATAAAAAAATATCAAGGATAATGTATTATATTTAATCTTAGATAACATATACAAATG